>PVHX01031425.1:0-14875 GCA_004024805.1 Geosciurus inauris | reverse complement strand
CAATAATTTAGACTTAACAGACATATATAGAGTGTTCCATCCATCAATGAGTGAATGCATTTTTTTCTCAGCAGTACATGGATCCTTTTCCAAAATAGATCATATGTTATGTCACAAAGCCAGTCTTAGCAAATACAAAAAAACAGAGATTCTACCCTGCATCCTATTTGACCACAATGGAATAAAATTACAAATCAATGACAGATTAAAAAACAGAAACTACTCCGTCACCTGGAAACTAAATAATATGCTATTGAATGATGCATGGATAACAGAAGACATCAAGGAACAGATAAAAAAATTCTTAGAGGCAAATGAAAACTCCAATACAACATATCAAAATCTTTGGGATGCCATGAAGGCAGTGCTAAGAGGAAAGTTCATAGCACTAAACTAATTCACTAGAAGAAGTAAAAGTCAACAAAAAAATGAACTGACTCTTCATCTCAAAGCCTTAGAAAAGGAAGAACAAATTAACACCAAAAGAAGTAGAAGACAGGAAATAATCAAAATCAGGGCTGAAATCAATGAAATTGAAACAAAAGAAACAATTCAAAAAATTGACAAAACAAAAAGCTGGTTCTTTGAAAAAATAAACAAAATTGACAAACCCTTAACCACCCTAACAAAAAGGAGGAGGGAGAAAACCCAAATTACTAAAATTCAAGATGAAAAAGGAAATATCACGACAGACACTACTGAAATACAGAGGATAATTAGAAACTATTTTGAAAATTATACTCCAGCACATTAGAAAACCCTGAAGACACTGACAAATTTCTAGAGGCATATAACCTATCCAAACTGAACCAAGAGAACATACACAACTTAAACAGCTCAATTTCAAGCAAGGAAATAGAAGATATCATCAAAAGCCTTCCATCCAAGAAAAGCCCAGGTCCAGATGGATTCTCCCAGGTCCAGCTGGTCTACAAGACTTTCAAAGAAGAATTAATACCAATTCTCCTCAAACTATGTCATGAAATAGAAAAGGAGGGAACCCTTCCAAACTCATTCTATGAGGCAAGTATCACCCTGATTCCAAAACCAGAGACACATCAAAGAAAGAAAACTTCAGACCAATATCCCTGATGAACATAGATGCAAAAATTCTCAATAAAATTCTGGCAAATTGCATACAAAAACATATCAAAAAAATAGTGCACCATGATCAAGTAGGTTTCATCCCAGGGATGCAAGGTTGGTTCAACATACGGAAATCAATTAATGTAATACATTACATCAATAGACTTAAAGATAAGAATCATATGATTATATCAATTGATGCATGGAAGGCATTTGACAAAATACAACACTCTTTTATGCTCAAAACACTAGAAAAACTTGGGATAGAAGGAACATACCTCAACTTTGTAAAAGCTATCTATGTTAAATCCAAGGCCAACATCATCCTAAATGGAGAAAAATAGGAATCATTCCCTCTGAAAATGGGAACTAGACAGGGATGCCTTCTCTCACCACTGCTGTTCAACATAGTCCTTGAAACACTAGCCAGAGCAATTAGACAGACGAGAGAAATTAAAGGGATATGAATCAGAAAAGAAGAACTCAAACTATCATTATTTGCGGACGACATGATTCTATACTTAGAGGATCCAAAAAATTCTACCAGAAAACTTTTAGAGCTAATAAATGAATTCAGCAAAGTAGCAGGATATAACATCAACACCCACAAACCAATTGCATTTCTATACATCAGTGACAAACCCTCTGAAAGAGAAATTAGGAAAACTATCCCATTCACAATAGCCTCAAAAAAATAAAATACTTGAGAATCAATTTAACAAAAGAGGTGAAAGACATCTACAATGCAAACTACAAGACACTGAAGAAAGAAATTGAAGAAGATCTTAGAAGATGGAATAATCTCCCATGCTCCTGGATAGGCAGAATCAATATTGTCAAAATGGCCATACTACCCAAAGCGATATATAGATTCAATGCAATCCCAGTTAAAATCCCAATGTCTACTTACAGAAATAGAAAAGGCAATCATGAAATTCATTTGGAAGAATAAGAGACCCAGAATAGCCAAAGCAATCCTTAGCAAGAAGAGTGAAGCAGGAGGCATCACAATACCTGACCTCAGATTATACTACAAAGCTATAGTAACAAAAACGGCATGGTACTGGCACCAAAATAGACACATAGACCAATGGTATACAATAGAAGACACAGAGATGAACCCACTTACATACAGTTACCTTATACTAGGTAAAGGAGCCAAACATGTACACTGGAGAAAAGACAGACTCTTCAACAAATGCTGCTGGGAAAACTGGAAATCCATATGCAGCAAAATGAAACTAAACCCCTATCTCTCACCATGCACAAAATTCAACTCAAAGTGGATCAAGGACCTAGGAATCAGACCAGAGACCCAATGCCTAATAGAAGAAAAAATAGGCCCAAATCTTCATCAAGTCGGATGAGGACCATACTTCCTTAACAAGACTCCTATAGCACAAGAAGTAAAATCAAGAATCAACAAATGGGATGGAGTCAAACTAAAAAGCTTCTTCTCAGCAAAAGAAATAATCAATGAAGTGAACAGAGAGCCGACATCCTGGGAACAAATCTTTGCCACACACACATCCAATAGAGCACTCATCTCCAGGATATATAAAGAACTCAAAAAACTTAACACCAAAAAAACTAACAGCCCAATCAATAAATGGGCCAAAGAGCTGAACAAAAACTTCACAGAAGAAGATATACAATCCATCAACAGACGTATGAAAAAATGTTCAACATCTTTAGCAATCAGAGAAATGCAAATCAAAACTACCCTAAGATTCCATCTCACAGCAGTCAGAATGGCAATTATCAAAAATACAAACAACAATAAGTGTTGGCGAGGTTGTGGGGAAAAAGGCACGCTCATACATTGCTGGTGGAACTGCAAATTGGTACAACCAATCTGGAAAGCAGTATGGAGATTCCTTAGAAAACTTGGAATGGAACCACCATTTGAGCCTGCTATCCCACTCCTCGGTCTATACCCAGAAGACTTAAAAACAGCTACTACAGTGACGCAGCCACTTCAATGTTTATAGCAGCTCAATTCTCAATAGCTAAACTGTGGAACCAACCTAGATGCCCTTCGATAGATGACTGGATAAAGAAACTTTGGTATATATACAAAATGGAATATTACTCAGCAATAAGAGAGAACAAAATTATAGAATTTGCAGGTAAATGGATGGAGTTGGAGAATATCATGCTAAGTGAAGGAAGCCAATCTCAGAACACCAAATGCCAAATGTACTTGTTGATAAGTGGATGCTGATCCATAATGTGGGGAAGGACATGGGAACAATGGTGGATCTCTGTTCACAGGGGTGTAAGGGGGGAGGGGGCATGGGGACAGCAAGGGTGATGGAATATGATGGTCATAATAACCCTAACTTTATGTATGACTGCATATATGTTGTGATTGTATACAACTTACAACTAGAGAATTGATATGTTATCCTCTATGTACAATGAATCAATTTGCACTGTTAACATGTAAGCCTAAATAAAACAAATAAAAATAACTAACTAAATAAAAACAAAACAAAAAAAGAAATATAATAAAAATTTAAAAAACAAACAAAAAAAGAAAAATGAGGTTTTTTTTTTGACAAATGGTGCGGAGAAAAGAGAGTATCCACACGCAAAACAATGAAACTGAACCCTTGCCTAACAGTACATCCAAAGATTAGCTCAAAATGGATCCATAACCTAAACGTAAGACCTACTCCTATAAAACTCTTAGATCAAAACAGGTCAAAATCTTCATAGTAGTGAGTTTGGCAATGACTTCTCAGACTAGACACCAATGGCACCGGCAACAAAAGAAGGAATAAACTAATTAGCCTTCATGAGAATTAAAAATTTTGTGCACCTAGCAGGGCATGGTGCAACATGCCTGTAATCCCAGCAGAGGGGAGGCAGAGGCAGGAGGATCACAAGTTTGAGGCCAGCCTCAGCAAATTATTGAGACCTGTCTCAAAACAAAAAATAAAAAGGACTGGTAACTCAGTGGTAAAGTGCTCCTGGATTCAATCCCTAGTACTTACTATCTATCTATATCTATGTCTTTCTATCTATATATCTATACCTATCTAATATATATAACTTAAAAGCACTATTGACAGAGCAAAACAACCCCAGAATGGGAGAAAATATTTGCAAATCATATGTGAACTCCTAAAATTAAACGATACAACCCCAACAACTCAAAACCAGGTAAAAGACTCAAAAAGACATTTCTCCAAAGAAGAAATATAAATGGCCAATAAGCACATGAAGAGGTGCTAAGCATTACTAATAATTATGATTCTGTGAACCAAAACTCTAATAAGATACCACTTCATACCCATTAGGATGTCTACTATAAAAACAAAGAAAGAATAAAAGTAGAAAATAACAAGTATTGGCCAAGATGCAGAGACTTGCAATCCTTGCTCATTGTTGGAAAGCGAAATGGCACAGACACTCATGGACCTCATGAATTTCATGAAGGGAGAACAGTAGAGGAAGGACTGGAAAAGGAGGAGGAGAGAGAAGACAAAATGAAAGCGATCAAATGATGTCATGTGCATGTATGAATATGCAACAACAAGTCAACTAGTATGTACAATACATCAAAAAATGGAAAAAGACAGTGAAGAGAATAAGGAGGGAAGAGAGTAAGTTTGATGCACAATGACACATCTCACACAGCCTCCTGAGTCACTGGATCTAGCCACTCTAGGTCTAGATCTAGTCACTCTTTTTTGCGGGGGAGGTGGGTTGAACCCAGAGGTACTTTACCACTGAGCTACGTCCCCAGTCTTTTCTAAATTTTATTTAAGGAAGGGTCTCACTAAATTGGGTAGGACCTGACTAAGTTGCTGAGACTGCCCTCAAATATTTGATCCTCTTGCCTCAACATGCTGAGCTGCTGGGATTACAGGCATGCACCACTGTTCTCCTGCTCTAATCACTCTTTTTAATACTTGGCTCTTGCTCGTATCTTCTTTTTCAGAGGAATTTGTTGCAGGATTTGTCCAGTTCAGGGTGTTTAATAACGAGAGAGCAGCCAACGCTCTGTGTGCTGGGATGAGAGTCACTGGCTGCAACACTGAGCACGTGAGTTTCTGGGGAGACTGTAGCCTGTGTGCATGTGTGCGCGCGTGAGCAATCTGTGTGGGATGTGCCATTGTGCATCAAACTTCCCTCCTTATTCTCTTCACTCTCTTTTCCAATTTTTTGATGTATTGTACATACTAGGTGCCTTGTTGTTGCATATTCATACATGCACGTGACACCATTTGATCGCTTTCATTTTGTCTTCTCTCCCCTCCTCCTTTCCCAGTCCTTCCTCTACTGTTCTCCCTTCATGAGATGCCCCACTCTTCCCCTTTGTTGTCTTTAGCTTCCACATATATGTTACTCTTTTGATGGTACCATATGAACGGAATTTGAATGGGGTCCATTTTAGCAATGCTTTAGTTTATGTTAGTGTGCTCGTGCGGGCTCTCTTTCTTTGTTTTAATTTTATGCTGGGGATTGAATCCAGGGGTGCTCTACCACTGAGCTACATCTCCTTTTTAGTTTTTATTTTGAGACACAATCTTGATAAATTGCTGAGGCTGGCCTCCATCTTACCGTCCACAAGTCTCAGCCTCCTGAGTCACTGGAATTATAGGCACATGCCACTGTGCCCACCCAGCTTGTGTTTTCTTTAAGAAGTATTTCCTTGTGTTGAGGTCATAAAGCTACTGCCAAGATAACATCAGTATTGGAAAAAATTTAATATAAGCCTCTAGAATACTAACATTTATGTTTTAGTTTTAGTTTTTTGTTATTGTTTTTTCCAGTTCGGTAGGAGAGTTTATCATAGTTGTAGTGACTGCAGGCTGTTTTTGAGGGAGGTCTTGTAGCTCAAGGGTAGGGAAAGACAGTCATCAAGAACAAGGATACTCACTTGGGTTCCTCTTTCTTTCCCAAGTGGCTGAGGCATAAGGATTTCAAATTCAAGGCCAGCCTCAGCAATTTCGAGAAACCCTCAACAACCCGTAGTGAGACCTTGTCTCAAAACAATAAAATAAAATAAAAAGGACTGGGAATGTAGCTCAGAGGTAAAGCATTGGAGTGTGTTAAATCTCTAGTACCAAACAAACAAAACAACAACAAAAAACCCAACAACACAAGCACCCCAATAAACAAACCCCCAAACCATCTTATATGGCAAAGGACCTTCTCTTCTTATAAAAAAGAATGATCTGACCTGAAGTGTCCATAGTGCTGTAGTTGAGAAACAATGGACTAGAGGATTTTGTTTAAATCCTATATAATGGAGGCTAGGAATGTGGCCCAATGGTAGAGCATTTACCTGGCATGGGTGAGGCCCTGGGTTTGATTCCACAAACCACCAAATTGATAAATAAATAAATCGTATAGAGTAGAATGATTTGGCACTGTCAGAGCTCATCTGGTACAGAGCAAACCAGCCTTCATAATCAAAGACAGATGAACTGTGGTTTTCAGGTCCAGAAAAATTAAGGCCAACATCACAACCAAGATTTATACACACTCTCTTATGAAAGGACTTGAAAGCTCTTATAGAGAGGTTTGATCTTTCTGTTTTTCCTTTTTGTGTTTGGTGAGAAAGTCATATCAAATATGTTTCAAACCTTAACAAATCTAGTCTTCATCTGGGATAAAAGTCTTTCCCTAGAGTGTTATCAATGTTCCATTTTTCTGTGCAAGACCATACTCTATTTCTATTTGGTCTCCAAGTTTCCCTCAACTTTACCAGTTACCTTATTAATAACTGAATAACATGTTGAGAATTTCATGCCATTGCATGGCTTTGCTTTCAAATCCAGTTTCATTAAGCCTACAAAGAAGAAAAGGCAGAAATCTTTTGTTGAAAATATCTCTGGCATTTTTGCCTGCAACATGATGAAGGAAAACACATTGGCCACATGCAGCTCTGTCTGTGGTTGCTATGGCAAGGCCACAGGAAGAAGTGATCTGGCAGTCTTTTTTTGGTACTGAGGATGGAACTCAGGGATGCTCTGCCATCGAGCAACATCCCTAACTCTTTTTAAAGAAAATTCTCTTTAAAAAAATTCTAAACTCTTTTTAAAAAAATTCTAAACTATAAATTTATCCTGTCCTTGCAGATAGACAGTGAATTAAAACCCAAAGTGCTCTGTGGAGATGAACTCTGGTCCTTTGTATTGTTTATTTTGAGACAGGGTCTTGCTAAGTTGTGGAGGCTGGCCTTGAACTTGCAATCCTTCTGCTTCAGCCTCCTAGTAGGTGGGATTACAGGTGAGCACTACCATGCCTGGCTGATCTTATGGTACTTTGATGGGGCCAATTGCTGCCACAGCCTCTCTGTTTGCAGCTAGGGCTGGTAGGCTTATTTGGGGCTTGGGCTGTAACTGCTGGCTGAAGGGTTCAGTGAAGTTCTGATGGTCATTCTTGGTTAAGCCTGATTTATATGGATCTTGGCCAGTTACTCTTAGTATATTTGCCTTTTTGCTTATCACCTCATTTCTGCCTTTTCTTCATAATCTATCCCTTTTGCAATGGTCAGAATGTGTCCCCTAAAATTCGTATGTTGAAGCTGAATTGCCAGTGGGATAGTATTGACCGGTGGGGGCCTTAAGAGGTGATGAGTCATGAGGGCTCCCCATGTGAGAGGAGTCAAGGCCCTCCTAAAAGAGGCTTCACATTCACATTTGGTTGTTTGGCCCTTCTGTCCCTTCTACTGTGTGAAGGTGCAACATTCCTCTCCTCTGGAGAACCCAGTGCTCAGAGTGCCATCTTGGAAGCAGATATCAGGCTTCAGCAGTCACAGAACACAGTGAGTATCTATGAGTCCTTCTAGTGAACTATTGGGTGGTCTTGGGGACCCACAAGCTGGTAATTAACATCAGAAGTAAAGGTGAACTTGCAATTAGTGTCAGAGTCAGAGTGGTCTCTGGGACTGTTTCTTTAACCTATTATGCAGCATATCCTTGATATAAAAATCTGACAAGAATATTGCAAGAAAGAACAATTATAAGCCAGTCACTCTCATGATTATATATTTAACAATTCTAAATAAGATGCTAACAAATCTTATCCATTCATTAAAAATGCATCATAACAAAGTTGGGTTTGTTCCTGGAATGCAAGGAATCAATGTAAGTAACTCCATTAACAGAATGAGAGAGGGAGAGGGAAGAGGACCCATAGCTGTATAAAGAGAACCTGATGAAATTTAAAACTTATATCTGGTGAAATATTTTACTATGATAAACTATATCTTCCAGAAAATGGCAGAAAATACCATCATACTTTATGGAGAAATTGAAAGCTTTTCTTCAGAGGTTGGAACTATGTAGAAATGGCTGATACTACTTCTGGTCAATTTTTTAAAAAAAATTATAATAGTATTGTTGGGTACAGTGGTGCACACTGTAATCCCAGCTACTCCAGTGGCTGAGGCAGGAGGATCACAAGTTCAAGGCCATCCTCAGCTATTTAGTGAGAGTATGTCTCAAAAGCAAAAATTTAAGAAAGGGCAGGGTATAGGATATAATTCAGTAATAGAGCACATCTGGGTTTAATCTCTATTGCCATACACAATTTTTTTTAACTTTGTATTGATCTTTATTCTTTACAAATTACTTTTATATGAATGATCTCATTTGATTCCCACCACAATCTTATCATGGAAGTGTTGTTTTATTTTTGCTTCTTTATTTATTTTTGGACCAGGATCATACTATGTTGCGTTAGCCACCCGATTTGTGACAATTTGTTTTAATAACTATAGGGAATTAATACAATTGTGGTTTTGGGTAGTTGTTATTTGCAGTTCTGGGGATTAGACTTACAATGCTCTACTACTGAGCTACATCTTCAGCCCTTTTTATTTTTGATTTTTGAGACAGTGTCTTGCTAAGTTGCTCAGTCTGGTCTGGAACTTGAGATCTTCCTGTCTCGGCCTCCCAAGTAGCTGGTATTACAGGCATATGCCACCATGCCTAGCTACCATTGTGTTTACTATTCATTTTCTCCCCTATATTAGCTTTAAATTCTGCACTTTGATTCTATTCTTTTAGTGGTCACTATAGAATTAACAGCATATTTTTTGAATGTCTTCTAATCATTCATTCATAAACTTCATTCTTTTTTTTTTTTTTGGACTGAGAATTGAACCCAGGGATGCTCTATCATGACATCTCCAGCCCTTTCTATTTTTATTTTGAGACAGAGTCTCAGTAAGTTGCCCAGGCTGGCCTCAAACTTGCAATCCTCCCTCAGCCTCGCTAGTCACTGGATTAAAAGTGTACACCACCATGTTCAGCTATATTTCATTCCTTTTACAAGCATCAACCAAGAGCCAATTACATTCCAAATCATGTCCTAGATGCTGGGGATGTAGGAACAAAACAGGCAAAAATTTCTGCCTCCCTGGAGATTGTGCTCTAGTACTGGAAAGCAATCCAGTTGCATTATGAATAAAGTAAATGGAATGTCAAGCTTTGACAAGTACTTTAGAAAAAAGACAGTAGCAACTTGGACTTGTTGAGAGTAGTGGCTTGCAATTTTGAATAGATCTTTGTGAGGGAATGAGCTACGAAGGGGTCTGAGGTAGAATGTACCAGGCAGAGGGAGTAGCAAATTCAATACACTTCAGGGGAAAGTGAATCTGCTATGTTCAGAGAGTAGAAGGAACCTTGTGTAGCAGAAGCTGAAAAAGCATGGAGGATAGTAGGAGGTGATGAGGTAGGAAAGGTTAATTGAGGTAGGAAAGGAGTAATGAAAAGTAGATAGAAAGGAGACATAAAAGAAAAATAAGCAAAAAAGATTTAAATTCAGAAGTTCTGCACATTTTTCCAGGGGTATCTGTAAATCTACCTGTGCCCTGTTAATTAATTCCCCCAATAAATAGATTAAGCAAAGAGAGATAGGATACCTTAAGGAACCTGTAATTTATGGGACTTTCCAGTGTTATCCATTCATCAGATAATGAAGACTACATCAGCCGGAGGATACTGGGACTGACCAGACCACCAGAAATCATCTTGAAATCACCAGACTGATATAATCATTACACACTTTTTCATGCCCACCAATTCTCAAGTTACCTTTAAAAGAAGAGCTCAGAACCCCAAAACATGCCTCTCACTTTGGAGATGGACCACATTCTCTCTTGAATGTGTATTTCTTGCATTATCCCTAAAGGCATCTCTCTCTTGAAATTGCCCTCATTCTCTCTCCCTTAAATATGTATCTACTTTCCTAAATAAACTTCTGTCTATTCCTCTGACTGGTGTGGGCTCAAAATCTTTTCTATCACTTGTATCAAAAACCCTGCTGTTCCTAAGTCAGATTCCCTCTTCTCTCTGTAATCTTTGAACCCTTCTTCAGAGACACGATTTCTCCCTTGACATCTTGGGATCAGATTGTGTAGGGTTTTGTGAGATTTCTTGGCAAGATTGGAAGACTTTGGGTGGGTTGAGCAGAAAAGTAGCATCATTAAGATTGCTTTGGTTTTTGAGGATGTACTGGAGATAGTCACAGGCAGAAGCGGAGAGCAGAGAGGAGCTGATTGTGATAAGCCAGGTGATGCTAGTAACTCAGACAAGGGTGAGAACTAGAAAGGTGTGAGAGGGTGACCAGATCAGGGGCATGCTGAAGGTAGGGCTGACAGATTGGCTATGGGGTGTGGGTGAAAGACAGGCTCAGTGGGATTGCTTTCATTTTCTAGGCATTTTCCTTTATGTTCATTTTGAAAAATCTCAAATTATTGTGAGGTAGCCAGCATTCTGCCAAGGGCAGGTTCCTGCTCAGGAGCTGTGAGCCGCCGGGGATATAAAAGTCCGAAATAATTAGTAAGAAATAAAGACAGAGCCAGAAATTAAATAAAAAGAGAAGTGGCCGATAAGTCTTCCAGGCCTGATAGGAGCTGGAACTGAACAACTGAAAAATGACTCCGATCCTTTATTTAAGGGGGAGTACATCAAAGGCAGGGAGAAGGTTTCAGCTGGAGGAGTCTTGGTAGTCTTGGTTCAGTGCTTGCTTGCTTGTTATGGCAGGAATCTTGCAGTAAATAGGTTGAGTGGCATTTTGGCAAGCCACACCCATCTCTGCGAGGTGGTGTGGCTCCAACTGGTAACCCAATCTCCAATGCTGTGCTGAACATGTGATGGAGCTAGGTATGAAGCCACATGAACCAGGCATTCTCAAACCAAGAGAGTTGCTGCTGGGAGTTCCCAGTACCAGGCTTTCCTGCCTAATGGCTTCAAAATCGTTTTAGTCCACACAAGTTCATGGATGGCTCCAGGCATCAAATATACAGAAAAGATGTGTAGAGGGCAGAATAATGTCCTCTCAAAGCTGTCCACATTCTTACTCCAGGAACCAGTGGATATGTTATTTTAGATGGCAAAGGGATGGAATTAAATTAAGAATCTTGAGACACGAATTATCCTGGATAACCCAGGTGGGCCCAGTGTAATCACATGGGTATACATTTTTGTGTATATGTGGGGGATATTAGGGATTGACCGTAGGAGTGCTCTACATCTGAGCTATATCCTCAGTCCTTTTTATTTTGTATTTTGAGACAGGGTCTTACCAAGTTGCCCAGGCTGGCCTTGAACTTGGGATTCTCCTGCTTTACCCTTCTAAATCCCTGGGATTACATGCATGTGCCACCACACCTGGCATGGGTCTTTTGAAAGGAAATCAAAAGATTTATACACATACAGAACAGGAGATAGGATGATGGAAGCAGACATCAGAATGATATACTTTGAAGATGGAGGAGGGGGCCATGATCCAATAAATGAGTGGCCTTCAGAGATTAAAAAAGGTAGATTGGGGATGTAGCTCAGAGAGAGAGCACTTGCCAAGCATGCATACAGCCCTAATACTGGAAGAAGAAAAAGTTGAAAAAGAAAAGGGAAACCTTTATACCTAGAACCCTGAGAGGGAACAGTTCTAAAGCCCTTTAGGGATTTATAAAACTCATTTTAGATTTCTTATTTATTTATTTATTTTTGCAGTGCTGGGCATTGAACCAAAGGCCTAGTTCATGTGAGCACTCTACCACTGAGCTGTGTCCTCGATCCTCTCATTTTTAATTTCTAACCTCCAGAACTGTAATGCAATAAAGTGTGTCTGTGGGTGGGGAGGTGGGGAACGGGGGAGACTAGGAATTCAACCCACAGATGCTTTAACACTGAGCTAAATCTCCAGCCTTTTTTCTTTTCATTTTGAGACAGGGTCTTGCTAAGTGGCCCAGGATGGCCTTGAATTTGATGCTCCTCCTCAGCCTCCTGAGTCACTGGGATTACAGTGAGTACCACCATGCCTGGCTATACTTAGGAATTTCAGGTCCTTGTCCCTCTGTCTCTTTCTCTCACACACGCAACTGAAGCAGAAAGGAATTTACTTAAAAATATTAGGACTATTGTGGAATCATTGAGAAGTTTGGATCCCAGGCTGGGAAAATGGACTAAAACTAAGGATGATCCTCAGGGACCGTCTCTGTGGCTGGGCGGTAGAAACAGTCTTGTCAGGACACTGGTGCTGCACTGTGACCATCAAACCCTTGGCTGCTGTTGGAATTCTGGTGCTGCCACCCCTCCTGCTGTAATCACCAACCTGACTTTGCTTCTCTATTTCAAGGTTCAAACTTCTGGGTTGCAACATCCAATTAGCCAAACCTAGGCTACCTGCCTGCATCATGGACTATCAGGAGGGTGTGAGGGAGAATCAGGCTCCTTTAACTTCCTTAGAACTGGGGTTCTGCCTCCTTCTAGGTCTTATAGAATAGCAGGTGTGGGAGAGATTTATCCAAAGTAGGAAAGGTGTCCTGCTCTGGGGTAGCCAGAAAAGTGCCAAAGGTTCACTGTACTCAGTCCCAAAAAGGAAAGGATTCAGGATATTCCATGAAGGAAGTAATATTTTGAATTAATAGCACCTCCCAACCAGGAATCACTGGAAGTAGATGTGAGTCTTGACTGGCTCTGGTGAACTGCAAGTGAGCAGTCAATGGAAAAGAAGCTGCATTTCACTCTTCTAACAGTAAGAGGACTTTAATCAAGAAGGGTCCCCTGAGATGATTTCAAACAGGGAAAGGTTGTAGCCAGAATGCTTATAGCCAAAGGAAATGTTCTTTTGTTCAAATTGAAAGATGAATGCAACATATAATTCACTGGGAATGCTTGAAAAATCAAAAGAAAATACTGCTACTGCAGTGATGAAATTTTAGTTCTTAAAAATAACAGAATCTCCTAGAATGCCAAATACTGAAAACTTCTGGTTCAATCACTATTCTGGAGCAGACTCTGGTTTGTATATATGTATTTATGTGTATTTTGTGTGTGTGTGTGTGTGTGTACTCACACACACATACTGGGGATTGGGACACTTTAAGCTGAGCTATGTCCCCAGTTCATTTTATTTTGTATTTTGAGACAGGGTCTCACAAATTTTCTGAGACTGGATTTGAATTTGTGATCCTCCTGCCTCAGCCTTCTGAGAAGCTGGGATTATAGGTATGCACCATCACACCTGGCAGACCATGGTGTTAAATATACTTGAAGCCTATTCTTTTTTTTTTTTTTTTTAAACTCAGGGGCACTTAACCAGAGCCACATCCTTAGCCCTTTTTTGCATTTAATTTAGAGACAGGGTCTCACTGAGTTGTTTGGTACCTCACTAATTGCTGGGGCTGGCTTTGAACTCTAGATCCTCCTGCCTCAGCCTCCCCAGCTGCTGGGATTGAAGCACAGTTTAGACATTTCCCCTCTGTCTCTCCCTCAGTTCCTTCCTTTCTTCCTCCTTCCCTCCCTCTCTCTTTCCTCCTTTCTTTCTTTCTTTCTTTCTTTCTTGTACAAATATCCTTGAATCATCTTAAAGGCTATGCAGTGTGCTTGGTATGGAGCAGAAGCCTTTATATGAAATGCAAGCTCTATATGCCCTTCTTGATTGAGTTTTGAGTTTCTTTGCTGAGATGAGCTCCTGTTGTCAGTGGGAGAAAAGAGAAGTCAAGGTTTTCTGAGGTAGTTTTTCTCAATAATGTCCATACTTTTCATGTTTCATACATTTTTATTCTGCTCTTGTCATTTCCCTCCTCACAGCAATCCTGTGAGGTAGAGATTTTTTTCATATTTAAAATTTGTTATTTTTAGATATACATGACAATAGAGTATATTTTGACATACTATATATACAAGGAGCATATATCTTATTCTGATTAGCAGTCCATTCTTTTTTTAAAATTTTTTTTATTTTTTATTTTTATTTTTCTCAAAAATTGCATTTTAATACATGTTATCAAACATAACAAAAAAATTTTTTTCAGAAGCTGTACACACTGTTCACTGAAAACATTTGTTGAGGCAAATAGAAAAAAATTTTTACAATCATAATTTTTCTAACTTTGCACAAAATTATAAGCAGATTAAATTCTTCATATTAAACACCTTTATATGCACTTTCAATGAACAGTATATATATATATTTTTTTATCAACCATCTTTACTATACTCATTCCCCTTTCCTGCCCCCTGCCTCCCCCATGTCATGTCCAGTGTTCCTCTATTTCTCTTATGTTTCCCATTCCCACCTCCCTTATTCATCAGCATCCACTAATCAGACCATTCCGCATTTGGTTTTTTGGGATTGGCTTACTTCACTTAGCATAATGCTTTCCAATTCCATCCATTTGCCTGCAAATGCCATAATTTTATTCTCTTTTATTGCTGAATAATATTCCATTGTGTATATGTGCCACAGTTTCTTTATCCATTCATCTATTGAAGGACATCTGGGTTGCTTCCACAGTTTTGCAATTGTGAATTGT
>PVHX01031424.1:0-14870 GCA_004024805.1 Geosciurus inauris | reverse complement strand
GGCCCTGAGCGCAGCTGCGGTCCCGAGGACGAGGATTCGATCCTACTTGACTTTCATTCACGTTTACGTGGCTAGTGGCTGCAGCTTGGAAGATGAGCCCTCGTGGTAGAGCCAGCGGAGTTTGAAGGGTGTGACCTCCTCTCAGTGCCAGCTTCCCCTCATCCCTCTTGGGATTTTTGTGAAGAGTGTTTGGGATTGGCCTGGCAACTTCTGTGGGGGCTCCATGCCTGTCCTTACACAGGGCCCCCTGGCTGGGGTGGGCTTGGGCCTATGGAGACAACCAGGGGCTGAGCTTCCAGGGGCTCTCTGCAGCCCCCTGGCAGGGTGATGTGCTGGTGGAGGGCTCCAGGAGCCTTGTGCATGTTCAGTTGGCTTGAAGGTACTTGAGGAGGGGCCCATGGCCCTGCACACGTGCCCAAGAAGGGCAGTCCAGGAGGACACTGAGCCTCTGACTGGGTCTGCAGTGTGGTCTGGGCGACCAGCCAGGTAAAGTGTGTGTCCCCAGCCACTAAGAAGGGGCACATGGCAGATCTCAAAGGCTGGCGAGGCCTCTGCCCAACCCCTGGCCGAGGGCCCTCATCCCAGGGGTGTCAGAGGAGGCTGGTGTTGCTGCTGGTTCCAGCCTTGCCGCCACAGCCCAGCCTGACTGTCTGGTCCTGGGATCGGTGTGGCTCCTCCTGAGCTGGGCCTTGGGCCGTCCTGTCCTCTCGTGGGCACTGCCTTCCCTGTCTCAGCGGCACATGTCTTGGTGAGCCATGTGTTGGTGAGACAGGGCAGTTTCTGTGCCGATGCTCCCTGGAGTCTAGGAGAAAGCGTTCAGACTTTGTGGGAGAACTCTGTGTCTTCAGCCTCACGCTGGCCCTGCGGTGTGACCCTCTGGGGTTTGAGTGTCTCAGGGGCTCGCACGACCCATGCTGTGAGCCCAGGCTGGCCTCTGCCCACCCGGCGCTGTGCTATGGAGCTCCCGTTAGCTCCTGACTTGTCCTCAGGTGGGCGTCTTCCTGGGCTTGGCGTCCTGCAGTTTGGACACCACAGAACAGCAGTCTCCCTTACAGCAAACAAACCCAGGCAAGACTTATGCGCAGGGGGCACCCAAATAGCACCATTGCCAGCCGGCAAGGAGACCCTTCTTCAAGACCTGTCTGCAGGCTCTGTGTCATTCCCAGCATTCTGTGAACTTGGATTTGCCGCTTTCCTCAGGAGGACTCGGATGCTCCCTGACACACACCAGGATGGAAGCGTGGCTGCTTGTGCTGTTGCTGGGCGGATGAGCGCCAGCAGCTTCTGGGCTTTCGGGCCTGACACCTGCTGCTGTGTCCCCCACGGTTTTATTTAGCTCTGTGGCACGACAGCCTCCACTTGATTGGCATCTTGTTATGAATCCTTTCCCCTCCCTTCACTTTGTCCTGTGAGGGGCTCTTCTCGGGGACACTTGCTAGGGTGGAAAACCATCCAATACGACAGTTTATCTTTTCAAAGGAAGTCCAGTCCGAGAGCTCCGTTTGTTATCACTGCAGTTTTCCTTTGTTTTGAGTATGTTTCTGACCTTTATTTTTCCATTTCTGTGGCTCATTCTCCCTTTCTCTCTTGCAAGTTCTGTGCCCATTATGGGGTTAATAAAACCTGTGTTACCCCTTTTCTTCCTTTGATAGATGGGAACTATATATTTTATTCAGTTTCTAGTGCTCAGTGTTAGTTTTCTGAAATACGTATTTTAACTTTGGATAAAAGTGTTAAATGGTTTTTCTCTTTCCCCAATAACAAGTTTTAATCACCACCAGTGCCACGACTACCTGGATGCCTAACTTTTTAAAGCAGAAAGAGTACTCTGGGAAAGGCTTTCTGGGACTGGAATCTGCCAGAGCCACCTCTGGCACAGGCCGTCCTGTCCAGGGCTCCCTCTCCGCTTGGGCTGAAGGCTCCTCTGTGCACTGTGTGAGGACCTGCTCTGAGGCTGCTCCTCCTTGCAGCCTGAGAGCTTCCTTCTGCCCTGGTTCCTGAGTGGCAGGGCAGCCCCTAGGTTGGCGAGTTCTGCTGAGCTTCTGAAGCTGTGGCCTTTGCTTGGTCCTGCTGGGGAGGTGGAGGCTGCGGTGGGTGGGGCGGGTCACAGGCTTCCACTGGAGGCCTGGCCTGAGGGGTCAGCAAGGTACTCTCACCATGTGTGTGAGGGCGTGTTTGCTCCTTCCTTCCACTCTGGGCACTAAAATGCATCACTGTTTACACACAGTACAATCTGGCTGAGGCCTAAGTGGCAGCTTCCAACTGCCTCCACGCATGGCGCTCAGCCTCTGCTTCACACCAGAGCTCACCCGCCAGTGACTTCTGGCTTCAGCAGTACATTCCTGAGTTATTTTGATTCACTTCTTGTTTGGCTAAATTTCACTTGAGTACATCCTTAAAGAGGGGCTGTCCTGAGACCTCCCTGTGCTGACCCTGGTATTGGGGACACTCCCCACGCAGGCTTGTGCTGTCCACTTACGTGGTCCTCATGGCTCCTCCTTGTGGGATGGAGGCGGGACTTCAGATGCCCGGGTCCTGCAACTGGGCCGTGGGTGAGCCGAGCGTCCCAGCTACCTGTCCTGGGCTGGTGACCGTGGAGTCCTTATCGCAGGAGGGACCCGAAGGAGGGGCGGCTGGACTGAACTGTGTGAGGTTTCAGTCCCAGCAGGATGGGCCTATGCTGTCCCTGGGCACCTGGCACAGGGTTCACCTGGCTGTGGACATTTACTCTCCAGCTCTGGCTGTTCTGAGAACCTCGGCCTGAGATGCTACCCCACCAAGGAGGTTCTGGGGGGACTGAGCTCTGGGAGTGCCCTCCCCATGCACACCTTTCCCAGCCAGTTGTGGCCAAGGAGATGTCTGCCCGGGGGTGCCCAGGGCACAGGTGCTGGCCCCTCCCTTGACCACCACAGACGCCACGGTCTGTGCCTGGAGCAGAGGCACAGACTCTTTGGGGTCCTGCTACTCCTGCTTCAGGGCCGAGGAGCAATTCTGTGGTTGAGGAGAAATTCTGAGGCAGTCTGCCCACCCCTGTAGCTGCCTGGGAATGGCTCCTTCTTGGGGCTCCTGCAGAGGTTGGGAGGACAGGGCAGAGCACCAACTCCTTGAGATTTTGGTGAGAAAACTTCTGAACTCAGTATTACGGAGACAGCCCTCCATCAGGGCTCCGTGACACCCCCTACTAAGCACCTGAGGCTACTTGCTCTTCCTGTGCCTGCTGAGGCCTAGACACCTGTGAGCAGCAGCTGCACGCTAGATGTGGGCATGGCAGAAGCAGGTGGAGGTGCTGCCGGGAGGACTTCTCCAGGCCAGAGGGAGCTTCTGGACAGCACAGGGTAGCACCTTTCCGTTTTCCCTTTTTCTTTGCCAAAAACAAAAAGGTAAGTGCATGATTTGAGAGGAGGAGGTGCGAAGGGGGAGCCGGGAGGAGAACACTGTGAAGCGACCAAGAATTGGTAAGTGACAACTTTCCCTCGCCTGAGCAGAACTTAGAGCTCCTTTAAATCTCACAGGTGTGGGAGCTGGCCGGTTTGTGTAGCTTTCTTTTTAAATGAGAAAGGAAACAAGCCGTTGGTCCTGGGCTCAGCTGTGCGCTCCATGTGTTCGGTGAGACCACCTGCCCCGAGTCTGCTGTCGGAAACAGAAACAGAACACAAGACGACCTGAGCCGTGGCCTGGAGAGCGGTGTGGCCCCAGGAGCAGCAGAGCAGCACGCGGAGTCTGAGGACGCTTCTGATCTCAGGCCCAGCGCTGGTTTTCCTCCTTGGCCTCTGCTCTCCACTCCGTCTCCCTTGGGACTTGGGCTCTGCTCTGATGCTCTGTGCTCTGCAGTGGCAGGTGGGCACGTCCCTGTGGGGCCAGGTGTGCTGGCGTCCACAGCGCCAGGACAGAACCCCGTGTGGGAGGAGCCGGGGGCTGGGCAGTCGCTCCCCTCTGGGCTGTGGGCCCTGGAAGCGAGGGCGCTAGGCCCGGGCACGGTGGCCAGCAGGGAAGGGTCACAGGCGTGGGTTCTGTGACGCAGGGGACTGTGTCCTGTAAGCGACAGGTGGCTGGCGTGGAACCTGAGATGGCAGTCCACTGCCAGTGTCCTTGTCGCCGAGCTCCAGGTCCAGCACTGGATCCTTGCCACTCACGTGGCCACGAGGGAGGTGCTGAGGAGACAGGGTGGCCCTGGCGTTCAGCTGGGGGTTCAATGGGTTTTCCTCATCTCTGGGTTGGCTATTGGACACTGATTCCAAAACAATGCAGGAGGACAGTCCCGTGGCTCCTGTGCTGAGTCGCGTGGAGTGAGGTGGTGTGGGAGGGGCCTCGCCTCCACAGGGGTCTGCGCCTACGCCCGTGCCTGGAGGTGCACCCACCAGGCCCTCCTCCACCAGCAGGCCCTGGTCAGCGTCCTAGGGCAGCAGCTGTCCCCTGCTCCTCCAGCAGCACCTCTGCCTCCAGTTGGCTTCCTGCCTGGGTCCCCTCTGGAGCTGGTGCCCTGCTCAGAAAGGCAGCTTGGCTGCTCCATGTCCCCCTTGCTCTGGTCAGACCTGCTCCCCAGAATGCCAGCCCTTCTGGATTGTGGGGGTCCTGCTTCCAAGGAAGGGGCAGTCTGAGGGACACGGCTGCTCAGTGGTGAAGATGGGGAAGGCCTTTGAGGATGGTGTCCAGGGCCAACAGTGGGGTCACATAGTCTGGGCTCCGGGCCGGGCACTCTGATTAAGTTGCTTTTGTCCCCCTACAAGCTCAGGTAGCCACCACCACGTTTCAAAGTAAGGAGCACCCCATACCCCTTGGGCAGCAAGAGCCCCACCTGTCCTGGAGCCTGTGTGCTACCTACCACAGACAGGGCACGTGGACACGGTCCTCAGAGTGTGCTGAGACGTCACCTGATGGGAACTCTGCATAGGTGGATGGTTATTTCTGGTCCAAGATGGTTTTATTACTTAGGTTAAAGGAAGCACAGAGAGGGGTGTTGGGAATGCGATGTTTTCTGGAAAGTCGCGCCCAGCTTCGCCAACAGTTACTAAGCCCTGCTGGATTCTAGGCACTGGGCTGAGCGGGGGCCACTGCAGCATCACATCTGGGCTGTGGCTCATCCAAGCAGGGGGAGGAAGAACAGGGATGAGCTTCCTGGAGGAGGTGCTAGGGTGACCGAGGAAGGGTGGGTCATAAGCTCAGCCGAGTTGATGGTGGTGACCTCTCCTGAGCGCCGGAACCTCTGTGGTCACATGGTACACCCTTCCTCACTGGTATACTCGCCACATTTCCTGGCTACATCAGTTACATTTCACTGGCTGGTAGATGAGGACTAGGACCTAAAGAAGACCGGAGGCTGGCCCTGTCCCAGTTACAGGAAGTCCTGGACCCGTGAGCAAGTTCGAAGTCTCTTCCTCGTCACCACAAGCTCGTGATTGGCTCCTCCTCCGCCACAGTTGAAGGCAGAGCAGAGCACCAGTGAGCAACCTCACTCAGTCACGGATAGCTGCACCTCCAGGACACCATGCTGGACCTGGAATCAGCAGTCCCCAGAGGCCCCTGCAGCTCTTGCGGCAGCTGCAGATTTGCTCTCTGGTGCCAAGCTCTCAGAAACGCTACCTCGCTCCCGTGTAAGTGAGCCCGTCACACAGGGGCCTGCTGCTTTGGCTTGGAAAGGGCAGTCCCTCCAGGAAGTGCTGGCCAGAGGGCTGTCACTCTGGCTGCGTCCTCTCCCTCACCCCAGCCCTCTGGATAACCAAGTGGGAAATGGAAACGAGGAGGTGTCCCCGGCCGTGGGAGGGGGCATGTGCTTGTCTGTGGCTGAAAGTGACCTCCCTGGGGAAGGGCGGCCATGCGCAGGACAGGAAGGTAACGGGCAGTGACCTACCACCTAAATTCCTTCCCAGCCTCCTCATGCTTTTCACAAGTACAAGGCCAGCCGTAGGAGAGGGCACACGGCAGCTCTCTGCGGGAGGGCCGCAGTCCCCCTGCACTGCCCATGCAAACCCAGACTCAAACCAGCTGGGGCTGGACTTCAGACTGATGGCACCTGGGGTCTTCATTACGTTTCCATCTGCTGATCTGAACACTAGTGTTGCCTATTTTTTGACACATGTTTTGAGATGACTATCGACATCGTCACCATCGTATCTTCTCTGGCCATCACCATCCCCAGCACCACCTCTGCCTCACAACCGCGTGCATCATCTCCATGGCCACCGTCATACTCCAACCATCATCATCTCACCTTCATCACAACCGTCCTCATCCTCACGACCATCACCACCATCATTGTCCTCACCATCACTATCATCATGACCACGATGACTGTCATGACCATCTTCACCATGACCCTTATCATGACCATCATCATCATCATAGCAGCACCGCCATCACCAGAAGTCCTCTACAAAGAACCCGAGGACACAAGGCCGTATCACGAGAGGTACGAGGGAACTGCAGAGTGCCCACCACACCACACACCGAGAGGTGGAAGATAAGGTGCACGTAGCTTGTTCATTTTTAGGACATGAATAGAAGTATGGGAATAAAGTGAAATAAGAGTAGAGAATGTGAAATAACTAAGAAAAAAACAAGATTTTGTTTTCGAGAGACAGGTGCACAACTTGCGGTTCCACAGTGAGCACACCTGCGTCTGCAGTGCCCAGGGAGGGAACACACCTGGCTGCAGGAGCCTCCCATGCCCGCTCTGCACTCTTGTCCCCTCTGCTACCTCACAGTCTGACCTGCCATCTTGTAGATTAGTGTTTCTTGAGTTTGAACCAGAAGCAAATGGAATCAGACAATGCATACAATGTGTGCCTGGCTCTTCGTCATGGTTAGGTCTGGGAGCCTCAGGGTGCAGTATGTGTGGTTGTAGGTTCTGTTTTTCTCCACACTTCTTTGTTGGTGCATTATAGTTGTACGTCATGGGATTTGTCCTTACATATTTGTACACGCACACAGTATCACAATGTATTCATATGGTCTGATATGTATTCGGTACATAATTTCTTTCCCTTTTCTCTCCAGTTTCACATATGAGAGCAAACATGTGCCTCTTGACCCTCTAAGTTAGACTTATTTTGGTTGTAGACCTGTACTGCACAGTGCTGGCCTCTGCTGCTGACGGCCTGTGTGGTACCAGCAGTGGCTGGCCATTAGCATCCTGTCCCTGTCACTTCCATGGGGGAGCAGAGTGAAGACCACATGCACAGAGCACAGCTGTCATGGGGATGGTCGGAAGTCCCCAAGCAGCCGCACCACTCCTGGCCCCAGGAGTGGCCCGAGAGCGCCAGAGACCACATCCTCAGCACCACGATGCCACCATGGACAACTGCAGGGACACCAGAGTCAGCTCTTGGCAGCAGTGGCAAAGCCTGAGTCTCGGGTGGGTCCGGTTCCTGCGTCAGAGCAGCAGACACCCAGTGCCATCCCAGCTAGGGCTCGGGCCACATGCAGCGTGTCCACTCGCAGCTGGTGGATGGGTGTGGTCAGAGGACCACGGCAGAGCGGGGCAGCACAGGTCCGAGGGAAGGGAAGCTGGCTGGCCAGAGGAGCTGCTCTCATCTGTCCAAGAGGCCAAGCGTGTGCAGCAGCTTGAGGGTCCAGGGGCAGCTTGGGGCCCAGGGAGGCTGCGCTCAGAGTGGCTGCCATTTCACAGTTTGCAGCCAAACACCAGCTGGGAACAGGAGCTGGACACACGAGGACAGCAGGACGTGTTGGAACCCTCCGGCGCTTCTGCACAGCCGGCCCAGGGTCACGGCTGCGCTCCACATCTTCCCAGCCAACGCAAAGCTCCTCTTTTGCCCGGCTCTCCTTGGTGCTTGACCCCACGGACCCTGTACAGGCCATGGGCACCCCAACGCTGAGCTGGTATTCCTATCCCCCAAGGGCAGTGTTGCACGTGTCCATCTTCAGCGATGTCCACTTCTCTGTGAGCTGGGCCCACGTACCTCCACAGCCTGCGACTTCAGCATGAGACCTGAGGCTGATCTCTGTCACCTCTTGTGATGGATGAGAGGTGAACCACAGCTGGTTCCTGCAACAACGTGGGCGCCTGGCCGGGGCTGGCTGGTCCCGGGGCCTCCACTCCTGGCCTCGGGCCCCCGGCACCTGCGTGGCTCTGCTGGGGTCTTGCCCGCCCCGGCCTCCTCCTGGTGCCGCAGGTCCCGTGCCCCGTCTGCTGCCTGCCTCTGGGCTTCAGCCTCCTGTTGCACAGGCTCCTCCCTTGTTTTCAACTTGGGTTTTAGGGTCATTTCTTTTGGAAGGCCTGCGGTTTTCTTGTTTGTGCGATTTTTTTAAAAAACCTATAGTCTCTGTGGGTTCTGAAATGCTTACAGCAGACCCCAGTGTCTTACCTCGTACCTTCTGTAAATTCTGACTCTTCTTTATCTCTTTCCATGCTTTCCCCCCGGACTTTTTGTAGAGTGATCAAGTTTTCTTTTGGATCTTTTCCCCTGTGGGTTTTGTAGTCACATAGCATGTTTCTATTCTTTTGTTTTTTGCTTTACATCACTAAACACATATACAAACTCATTTCCTAGCACAAGTTTCTAACATAATCGGTTTCACAATTCCCTCCTGAGAGAAAGCAGAGGAGCAAGACCCTTTGATTCGGCCGTGGCTCCTGCTCCACTCTCTGGAATTTAGCTTCAGAGCCTGGTTTTGGGACGTTTAAAGATCATCTTGTTGCAGACCTATTTTTAGAGTTCTTAAGGGCAATGCACGTTTGGACTGCGGCACCTCTTACTATTTTTTAGGAATTGAGCTTTTTCCCTCTCTTGGCTGGACTGTCCCTCCTGTTTGGGACACAGCTGCCTAGGGTATGAGCCAGCCTGTGGCAGCGCCCTAACTGTGTGGGTCTAGGTTTCTGTTTCCTTCAGCCTCCACCAGAATGGCTGCCTAGAGTCAGATCCTCCTGGGCCCCTGAGAGCTGTGCTGCATGTCCTGCACATAGGCCGGGGTGCTGGGAAGGCTGGCTCTGCCTCTTTTAGAACAGTGGACTCCCTGGGCTGGGCAGGTGTTGGTGCCGGGCTCCCTGCAGGTGTTGAGGGGCTTTGCTCAGGCTGCTCAGGTCGACAGGCACCCAGGACGCGGGGTCCTGGACCAGGCGCCCAGGAGGTGTTTCCTCTCTCACTTCATTCTCTTCTGCAGCCACAGGGGCGAGTGCGGCTGGCTTCCCTTTGCTCTGAGGAATCTTTCTGCAGCTCACTTATTCGCACTTTGCTGCGTCTCTTCTGCAGTTCAAAGCATAGCTTGGATTCTAAATGCAGACTATCATATTCTTGATTTCCAAGATAACTAATTAGCTTCGTGCACAAGCCCCTGGCGGCTCACTGGGCTGTCTCTTACTTGGGTTTGGAGGTGCTAATTGGTGTGGGGCCGGCTGTTCCCTGGGTGGGCTCTTGAGACCCTTGCTTGTGCTTGGCGAGGAATGACCCCAGGGCGCAGAGCGGGGTGAGCCGCCTTCCAGAGCTGAGCTCAGGCCCTCTCAGGGAGAGGCAGACAGTGGCTCAGGCCGGCTCTAGGGCTGCCGCACCCCCGCCTGTCTCTGGCATCGCCCCCTCCGGGCTTGGCCATGCTCTGCCTGGCTGCTGACCCCTCAGCCAGCTTCCAACCTGACTGAGAGGGGACTCTGGGGACGAACACTGTGTGCTGTCTTCATGCCTCACAGGTTTAACGAATGCCTAGGAGGCAGCTTCACTTTCCTCCTGGGGGCCCTGAGGAGGGCCCTGCGCCTCCCCGATGGAGTGGGGCCCCGGGTGTTGGGTGGCGCCCTGCTCCAAGTCAAAGGTGGAGCACAGCCGCCTTCCACTGGCCCTCGGGGTCTCCTCCTGGTTGCAGACTCTTGGCGAGTCCCCATCTGTCAGGGTGGCACTCTTCCGTCCTTCCACTGTCTGTCCCGTTTCAGCTCTTGCTAAGCACAGGAGGGAGAGCTCAGCACGTGCTCACTTTGCCGTCTTAAACCTGGATGCATTTCTGCTGCTTTAAATGCAGCTTATAAGTCGTGCTCCATGCTGAGGGGCACGTCTCGCAGAAATGCCTCTTGAGGGGCCAGTTCTGTGTTTCAGAGTGCTGGTTGTGGAGGACTTGATAAGAGACCACTCTGTGCTGATTTGTGCAGGTGGTCAGGAGGAGGCGGGCCATGCTGTGGGGCAGGTGACATGACCTCCTGAGTAGGACCAGCTACTGAGGAGGCCTCATGGTAGCCATGCGCTGGGGCAGGACCCTGCCAGGAGCCCGGGGTCGTGTTCCCTGGCCCTCTGCTGCCATTGCTTGTTATGTATTTTAATCTGGTAATTCTGCCACGGGGCTTGCCTAATAGATTTAATGCAAACGATGTTTTAAAACAGAAAGCATGATTGGATGACCCACCACACAGGCATTTTAACAAGAGCCAAGCATGGACATTCGACCAGCGAGTGTGCAGGACACCTGGGAGTCACCAGATATGGTCCTGTGTACCTTTCACACAGCTATGCCCCAGGGTGGAGGTCAGCCTTCCAAACTGATCTGCACAGTGCTTGTCCACAGGGCAGTACAGGCTAGCCCTGGGCTGGGGCAGCTCCACCCACTCAGCCACAGGGAGGGCAGTGGGTAGACACTGCTTGTGGTGAGTACTAGACAGGGCAGCACATACTCCCTGGCCTTGCGTCTTGGCTGCCTGGAAGAGGTAGACCTTGTCATGGTGTAAACTCGCAAGGACAGGGTCTGAACATGCCGACCAGGACAGCAGATGCTGGGGCATTCCAGAGCAGAGTACATCTGCAAAGCCTGTCCAGGAGGTCCACACCCTAAGGAGCTGAAGGCCAGCACCAGTCTCTGGGTACTGAGTACTGCCAAGTTCCAGTCCTACAGTCACCCTTCCCTAGAGGTATGTCCTTTGCAGCAATCCAAATGAGGCCAAGAAGAGGCCGAAGGGCAGAACTGACCCCTGATAAAGCTCTTTCTTTAAATGTGTCCTCTTTATGGAGTACGAGCTACTCACTGCATCGTGAGCAGCAGGCCCAGCTGCTCACAGCCACCTATAGGGTATGTTCCTCAAATACCAGCACTGGAAACCCAAGAGCACATGCTTCAGAGCAGGGGAGGGCGTACAGGTCACTCTGCTCTCAACCTTGTCACCGTTGGGAGACACCAGCCTGCCAGCTGCCAGGCAGCACCCTCAGCCTATAGCGATCCCTTTCTTCTGCTGCAGCCTGAGCCCTGCATGCTGGGGACAGGAGGGTTTGCCCCTGTAAGAGACACTGGTCAGTAGGAAGTGCTGGGAGAAGCCTGCTGTGGGAGGGACATAAGGCCTCTGGGGTTCAGGGCCCTGGGACACCTGGGCCCAGGTCATGCCACCACCAACCCCTGCACTCCACAGGGCCGTCCTGACCCTGGGACTATGGTTGAACATGCCCAGTGCATCAGCTCCGGGAAGGGTGCCGACCACTGAGGCACTACAGGCCAGCAGCAGGGCACCTGTCTGCAAAGGCAGCTCACCAGCAAGAGCAGAAAGGATAGAGCCAGCCGTGTGGAGCCAGGGGAGGGCAGACCGCAGCTCCTGAGGGCGCACGGAGGAGTAGCTGCTGCCCAGAGCAGGGAGGGAGCAGCTCTGTGTCTGGATGGCAGGTTTGCAGCATCTCATAGGCCATGAGGATCTGGGTTGTGTTTCAAGAGCAGCCACAGGTGGCAGAAGAGCTCTCTAGGAGAGGGGCCTGAGTAGTCAGGATGGGGAGGACCTTGCAGCTCCTGGCCCCAGAGAAACCCTCTACACTACCCATGTCCAAATCCTTCCAGAGCAGCCTGGCAGCCAAAAGACAGGACCATAGCCATGCCCTGATGGGCAGAACGGAGCAGAGGGAGGAAGCCAGGACATGGATTCACCTGGAGCCCCCATACCAGGACTCCATTCTGTCTGCAATGGGCAGCTGCCTGGGCCCCCGTCCTCTGTGCTGCAGGCCGTTGGTCTGGCAATGCCTCTCCTGGCTTCCCGGGGGGTCTGGTGCTAAGGCTTGTTCTCCTTGGCTATTGCTGGTAGGGGCTTTGCAGGTTCCACGGGTGACCTTGGGAGGGTCTGGGCCACGGCTGGGGGAGAGGTCCTGAGTCCTTGCCCTGCGTCATCTGCTGCTTTCCCAGAGCCTTCGAGTGCTCCCTCTTGGCCAGACAGGACTGTTCATGGTTCCTGCGTGGCATGTGCTTCCTTTCTGCTTGCAAGCTGGAATACCGCCTCCTTTCTTCTGAGAAGGACATTGTGTGTGCCGGGCTGGCCATCGGGCTCCCTCTGCTCCTGTTCCTGCTGTTCAGGGCCAAGGAAGCGGCCCCAGGTGGAGGGGCCCTCGGGTGGGGTCTGCACCCAGGCCACTCCCCGTTGTGGGCAGCCCCTCCCACTTCCTCTGCTGTGAGCTGTGATTAAGTCTGCTGCTCTTTGATCAGGGTGACCGCTGTTTACCTCAGGGCAGGGCACGGTGGCGCTGAGTGGGCTGCCCACTGTGGGGCTGGGGAAGGTGTCCACCGTTTTCTTCCCCAGGCTCTTGGGCAGGCTTAGGGTGGAAGCTGAATAAGGACTCTGTGACCTCCTGCCCAGGAACAGGCCGCACGGCCAGCCGGGACCCCTGCGGCCACAGCCAGGGCCCAGCCGGGCGCCGTGTCCTTGGCTCCCCCTCGTCCATCTCCATCCTGTGCCTGGGGCTGGTCCTGCTCCACAGTCTCCTTCCTCTGCTGCCTACACCATCCCGGGGTCCTGGGGCCCAGCACGTTGGTTTCAGCCTCTGACTCCAGTGTGGTCAGGCTGTGGGGCTCCAGGAACACTTGGGGACACGACAGTGACCCACTGTCCTCTTGGCCCACAGAAGCTTCCCATCGCCCTGGAGGCAAACACACAGGCAGACGGGCAGGAGGGGCCGTCTTCCTTGTCCTACGTCTGGTTTTAGGTTAGACTTCAGGAAGGGCGGTTAGGGCCCCTGTGTCACTGACTTCATTGTTGGTGACTCCTGAGAGGCAGTGGGGGTCAGGGAGGCCTGGACCCAGGCGCAGCTGTCCAGCCAGGGCTGTGCCCACATGCTCCCTGCTTCCCCACTGGTGGGGACTCTGGCCACAGAGCAGGAAGCTGCTCCAGGCCCCATCTCCTTGGCCATCCTCCTGAGTCCTTGGCCACTTTGCTACAGCTGGTTTGCCGGCTCCCGGGTGGTCTCATGGCCGCCGCCAGGAGGTTGGACAGCAGCACTTATGTGCCCTTGGCGTGAACAGCTGGCTTCTAGTCCCTGTGATGGTGCCCAGGCCCAGGCAGGAAGTCCTTCAGCCTTGCCACCCCCTCCCATGACTTCTGCTCCAGTCAGACATCTGGGGCCCCTCCCATGCCCCCTGTCACAGTTGGCCACCTGGGTCGCCACTGCTGCTCCATGTCACACTCAGTGGCCCCACTAGCCTGGTTGGTGCTGAGGTTGGCCAGGGTTTTCTTCCAGCCGTTCCATCGCATGTGCCGTGAGTTGCCCCAGGTGAGAGGGGTCCAGACGATGCCCTCTGGGTGGGAATTGTTTCTAGGACAGCTGTCCACCCTCCTGGCTGTGTAAGAAGGGTGCCAGTGCACAGTGTTCTGTGCTTCCTGGTGATTCTTGGTGGATTTTGTGTGACACCTGGGCCGAGAGGCATTGGACCAGTCTCCCCTGCCTCTTGTTGGCCCGAGGAGGCTGTGTTCAGGACTGGAAGGCCAACTCTCTTGTCTCGTCCAGCCTAGAGGTTTGCAGGGCATCAAGTAGTTCTGTGGGGAATCCACTCAAAATCAAAGGTGCTCAGGACATCCCGAGTCTAGGAGCACCTGCTGGGTGTGGCTCTCCAGCTACTCACCAGCTTGTTTTCCTCAAGGACAGTCTGGCCTATGCCCTGCAGAGCCTGGCCCCACAGGTATTCTCCAGCGTCCAACCTCAAGCTTGACCTTTTACATGTTAGTGTGCTTTGATCCCGGCACACACTGCGGAGAGTGGAGCTTCCCCAATTGCGAGGGGTCGCGGAGCTGGGTGCTGTGCTGGTGGGGCCCTCCAGTGGGGCCTTCCTCTCCTCGGTCTCCTCCTTCTCTCTTAATGACTCCGTGTGCTAAGTGCACCTAGACACTTTCTTGACAAAGAGGAAAAGCGTGGATAAGACAGTGTGCCTGCTCACACGGCGCTGGCCTGGCTCAGGTTCCTGTGCACGGCCCGCGGCACCAGCACCCAGGGACAGAGCCTGCCCCACTCCCAGGCAGCTGCCCTGCTTTCTGCCACAGGTGTTCCCGACTGTTCCTTGCTGCCAGCAGCTTCCTCCCTCACTCGAGGCACGAAGCTCACTGTCCTCTCCTCTACTGCTGTCAGCTCCCCTGGAGTGGATTGTCCTCTGTCCCTGCCTCCCGTCCCCCCTGTGCCTCTGGTGTCTCCCATACCTCCTCGTGTCTCAGGTCCCTCTCTGGATGTCTCCTGTACCGCCTGGCGTCTCAGGTACCTCCTGGTGTCTCCCACACCACCTGGCATCTCAGGTACCTCTCTTGATGTTTCATATATCGCCTGGTGTCTCTAGTACCTCCTAGTGTCTTTTTTAAAACAATTTTTTAGTTGTTAATGAACCTTTATTTTATTCATTTATTTATATGTGGTGCTGAGAATTGAACCCAGAGCCTCACACGTGCTAAGCAAGCACACTACCACTGAGCCACAACCCCAGCCCTTCCTAGTGTCTTCTTTTACCTCCTGATGTCTCCAGTACCTCCTGGTGCCTCAGGTGCCTCCTGGTGTCTCCTGTCCCTCCTGGTGTCTCTTGTTATCTCCAGATGTCTCCTGTGCCTCCTGGTGTCTCCAGTATCTTCTGGTATTTCCAGTACCTCCTGACATGGCCCCAGTACCTCCTGACATGGCTCCAGCACCTCCTGACATGGCCCCAGTACCTCCTGACATGGC
>PVHX01031423.1:0-14873 GCA_004024805.1 Geosciurus inauris | reverse complement strand
AAAAAAAAAAAAAAAAAAAAAAAAAAGAATACACTCTGAATGGTTTCAAATATACATGGATGTTAGTCGTGTATAAAGATGGCATTTCAAATGAGTTGAGAGAAAATGAATGTCCGATCAAATGGCCTTGGGACAATTCAATGGGGACCTGGGGGAAAAAAGACAATTAGTTTTCTTTCTTTTTTTTTTTTTTTTTAATTTTTTTTAGTTGTAGATGGACACAATGTCTTTATTTTATTGCTCTGTACGTGGTGCTGAGGATCGAACCCAGGGCCTCACGCATGCGAGGCAAGCGCTCTACCGTTGAGCCACAATCCCAGCCCGACAATTAGTTTTCTACTTCATTTCATATAAGAAATGAAATCCCAGACAGATCTTAGATTTATTTATTTTTTATTTTATTTATTTATTGAGAAAAAGAAGTTTTTTGTTTTATTTTATTTATTTGTTTGTTTGTTTGTTTATGCTGCTGGGGATTGAACCCAGGGCCTTGTGCATGCAAGGTAAGCAACTCTACCAACTGAGTTATATCCCCAGCCCCAAAGTTTTATTATTTTGCTAGCAAAGGAGAAACAGGGAACTCCTGTCCCAGAGGCTGTGATTCTTCCCATCCAGGGGAACAAGTGGTTTTCAAAGAGGTAACTACATTACAGGTATTCTCTGTCCAGAGTTGTAATCCATTTGCCAATTTGGGAGACAGTCATTTCTGAGATCTTCTGGTGCCATCCTAACATTTGAATTACTTTGTTCCTGTGGTGGGTGGGTATTCAAGGACAGATAACTTTGCCTAGGATGGGGAAGAAAAGTAATACTGTTTCCCCAAGATTAGAAGGAAAGAGATTAGGGAGGGGAAGAGAGCTAGAGAAAGAAACATGTTCCTTTTTGTGTGTGTGTGTGGTACCGGGGATTGAACTCAGGGGTATTCGACCACTGAGCCACATACCCATCCCTATTTTGTGTTTTATGTAGAGACAGGGTCTCACTGAGTTGTTTAGCGCCTTGACGTTGCTGAGGCTGCCTTTGAACTCGCGATTCTCCTGTCTCAGCCTCCCAAAGTGCTAGGATTACAGGCGTGTGCCACCATACCCAGTTAGAAACATGTTTCTTTTAAAAATAAGTCTCAAGCAGCTGGCATAGTGGCTCACGCCTGTAATCCTAGCACTTTGGGAGACTGAGACAGGAGAATCTTTTGAGTTCAAAGCCAGCCTCAGCAATGGCGAGGCGCTAAGCAACTCAGTGAGACCCTGTCTCTACATAAAACACAAAATAGGGCTGGGGGTGTGGCTCAGGAGTCGAGTGCACCTGAATTCAATCCCCTGTTCCCCTCTTCTCCACAAAACAACCAGCACTTTCAGAGTGTAGGAGTTTGGACCTCAGAAATAACCCAGTCCTGAATGATCAGTAAGACTTATATTTATAGATGGGAAGTGGGGAGAGTATGTTAGTCAGCTTTTTGTCACTATGACAAAATACTTGAGAACATCAACTTAAAGGAGGAAAGATTTACTTTGGCTCATGGTTTCAGGAGTCACAGTCCATGGTCACTTGGACCCATGGCTTTGGGCCTGAGGATGAACATTATGGTGGAGAACATGTGATAGAACAGAGAAGCTCACCCCATGTCAACAGGGGAGAGAGAGAGAGAAAAAAAAAGGGGCCAGGGACAAGGTATAATTTTCCCGGGCATGCCCCAGTGACCTACTTCCTCCAGCTAGGCCCCACTTCCTGTCGTTTCCATCGCCTCCCAGTAATGCCATCAAATTACAAATCTATCCATGGATTAACCCACTGATGAGGTTACAGCCCTAATGAAATTCATTTCTATCATTTTCCCAAAGGCCTCACCTTTGAACACTGCTACACTGGGGACCAAGGCTTCAACACTTGAGCCTTTAAGGAACATTCAGATCCAAACTATAACAGTGAGTATTTAAAATCCTGGGAAATGGAGAGATCCAGGCATCTCCCTGTGCTGTCTGACATAGTTCTGTCCTCAATTTGCTGAGAGTCTCAGGGTATCTCATTGAATGTGATATTATCCAGGAGTCTTTTCTGATGTGTGGGTCATAAAGGTGATAAAGGTTTTCCATACAGACCACACTGGAGGAGCCAGGAAAGGAGTTCCCACCCATATCTAGGTGTCACCACTCCACTAGCCCTATGACCTTGGACACATCACTGAATCCTATTGGGTACCATTTCCTCAGCTACCAAAGGAGGGGTGTCAAGAGGCAGTGGTTAGAAGTACAAACTCTGGATTCATTCACATTTGTAAAATGAGGGGATAATAACGGCAACTTTAGCTGGGCGTGCTGGCGCAAGCCTGTAATCCCAGCACTTAGGGAGGCTGAGACAGGAGAATCGCGAGTTCAAAGCCAGCCTCAGCAATGGCGAGGCGCTAAGCAACTCAGTGAGACCCTGTCTCTACATAAAACACAAAATAGTGCTGGGGATGTGGCTCAGTGGTCAAGTGCCCTTGAGTTCAATCCCTGGTACCAAAAAAAAAAAAAAAAAAAAAGACAAAACGGCAACTTCACCATAGATTTGTTCTAAGAATTCAATACTATTATTACCATACATTAAGCACTTAGAAAAGTACCTGAAGCATAGTAGTGCTAAGTATTCACTGTAAAAATAGCAGTCGTCAGTTGTATGATTACTATTAATGAAGTTGACCTGCACATGGAAAAGACCAACTCTATTGCTAGAAGGGGGATGGCTTCGTTTACAGCAAAAGATGAAATTTTAGATCCTGAAATAAGAGATGCTGGGAATTCTTTCCTTAGGAATTGTGACTCAGAGTTGGGAAGAACATTAGAAATTATCAATAAGGCACATCATTCAGCCTGTTTGAAGACTTTCAGGGTGTGAGAATTCCCTTCTTTCAAGAAACCTGTTCTCTGCTGGACATTCTAGTTAAAAGGCTAACCCCAAACTGAGCTGAAATTTCCTTGCTAACAACTTCTACCTATTGATCCAATCCCGGGCTCAGCAGCTACGTAACAAATGGAATGCACTTCAATCTACCAGCCTTTCTTGAAACACTTCCTGTAACATCCTTCACTTTCTCTCCCACCAACTAAACATGACTGTTCTGTCAGGTGATCATCCCAGGTCAGGATTTCCAGATGCCCTCCATTAGGTCCTCTCTTGCGGGGAACTTCAATTTGTCAACACTTCTGTTGAAACCTGGCACCCAGATCTAAGTGTTTGGATCTGGAATGTCCCAGGCTTGAGTGTCAAATGAATGAATGAAGTAGTCCAGGTAACACCATAATATACAAGAACTATCATCTCTCTTAAGCTTTCATTAGCACAGTTATGTTACCTCTTGCAATTGGGGTTTCCAACTCACTGACTGGGAGGTCCAGGCATACCTCCACAGAATTCCTCCCTTCCTGGGGAGATAAAGGAGCAGGACCCACTGACTGATGCCTACACCCTCCCCACAGGCCTGCCAAATAGAAAGTAGCCCAGCTACAGAGGTGCAATCGGAAACATACACTTTTACCATGCAAAGAGGAAAGCTTTCCAGGAGCCGACTTGGAGGATCTTGCCTCTCTTAATCGACTGAGCATTACTGGAGTATCCACTGGAGCTGGTCAACAATGGTTCCTGGTTGCGTTCCCAGGAAAAGGTAGAAAGAAATGCACTTCCTGTAACCCTGGAAAGAGGTGTGGCCTTGTGATTTGCTTTAATCACTGAAATGTGAGCAGAAAAGCTTGGCCTCTCATGTTCTTTTTTTCTTGCCACTGACCATCACCCAGAAATGATGCCTGAGTGAAGGTGCCCAGAACACAGCCCTCCAGCCAACCACGATAGCCTCTGACTCTCAGTGGAAAATATACCTTTATTGCTGCACTGCTGGAGAGAGAGGAGGATGTGTCTGTCTACCTACACCTGCCAAACTGACCTAATCATAAGCATCCTGGAGAATGGAGGGTGATACCCATACAGATGAAGCCACTAGGACCCAGAGAGGCCTGGACCCTGCCATTCCAAGGTGTGATCTTGGAAGTTACTTGGCCACTGTAGGTCTCTCCCTGCACCCCCCGCCACTTTTTTTATACCAGGGATTGAACCCAAGGGCCCTTTACCAGTGGCGTCCCCAGACCTTTCTTAAAATTTATTTAGAGACAGGGTCTTCCTAAGTTGCTTAGGGCCTCACTAAATTGGTGAGGCTGGCTTTGAACTCGTGATCCTCTTGCCTCAGCCTCTCAAATCACTGGGATTACAGGCATGTACCAACACACCTGGCCCGTCTCTTATTTACTATTTATTTGGCAATGTTGGAGATTGAACGTAGGGTCTCAAGTATAGTAGGCAAGCATTCTACTGCTGAGGTACATCTTCAGTCTCAACTTCTGTTTTCTTATTTCCACAAGAAGAGGATTTAGTTAGATCTTCCTTAAACCTCATGAAATCTATTAGGTCACATAAAACGGCATTTTTCTTTTATTGAATCCAGTGCTCACTCATTTTAGGCAAGTGCTGTACCACTGAGCAACCCAGGATGCTGAGGCAGGAGGTCACAAAGTTGAGGCCAGTCTCAGCAACTTCTTGAGACCCTAAGCAACTTAGCGAGACCCTGTCTCAAAATAAAAAATAAAGCTGGGGGCTGGGGCTACAGCTCAGTGGTACAGCACTTGCCTTGCATGTGTGAGGCCTTGGGTTCAATCAATCCTCAGCACCACATAAAATTAAATTAATAAAGATATTGGGGCTGGGATTGTAGCTCAGCGGTAGAGCGCTTGCCTCGCATGCATGAGGCCCTGGGGTTCGATCCTCAGCACCACATACAAAGCAATAAAGACATTGTATCCATCTACAACTAAAAAAAAAAAAAAAAAGATATTGTGTCCATCTATGACTAAAATAAAAAAAAAAAAAGCCAGAAGCAGGGGCACACGCCTGTAATCCCAGCGGCTGAGGCAGGAGAATTGCAAGTTCAAAGTCAGCCTTAGCAAAAGTAAGGTGCTAAGCAACTCAGTAAGACCTTATCTCTAAATAAAATACAAAATAAGGCTGGGGATATGGCTCAGTGGTATAAACTCAGAGTGCCCCTGAGTTCAATCCTCAGTACCCAATCAATAAATGGGCTAAGCTGCGCGCAGTGGTGCACGCCTGTAATCCCAGCCCTTTGGGTGGCTGCGGCAGGAGAATTGCAAGTTCAAAGCCAGCCTCAGCAAAGGCGAGGCGCTAAGCAACTCAGTGAGACCTTGTCTCTACATAAACCACAAAATAGGGCTGGGGATGTGGCTCAGTGGTTGAGTGCCCCTGAGTTCAATCATCAGTACCTAAATAAATAAATAGGCTAAGGAGCTGAACAGACACTTCTCAGAAGAAGATATACAATCGATCAACAGACAGGAAAAAATGTTCAACATCTCTAGCAATTAGAGAAATGCAAATCAAAACTAAGACTTCATCTCATGCCAGTCAGAATGGCAATTATCAAGAATACAAACAACAATAAGTGTTGTCGAGGATGGGGGGGGGAGGCACGCTCACACATTGCTGGTGGAACTGCAAATTGGTGCAACCAATCTGGAAAGCAGTATGGAGATTCCCTAGAAAACTTGGATGGAACCACCATTTGACCCAGCTATCCCACTCCTCAGTTTATACCCAAAGGACTTAAGAACAGCATACTACAGTGATACAACCACTTCAGTGTTTATAGCAGCTCAATTCACAATAGCTACACTGTGGAACCAACCTAGATGCCCTTCAATAGGTGAATGGACAAAGAAACTATGGTATATATACACAATAGAATATTACTCAGCATTAAAAGAAAATAAACTTATGGCATTTGCAGGTAAATGGATGGAGTTGGAGAATATCATGCTAAGTGAAGTAAGCCAGTCCCAAAAACCAAATGCCAAATGTTCTCTCTGATAAGTGGATGCTAATCCATAATGTGGGAAGGGACATGAGAAGAATGGAGGAAATTTGGTCAAAGGTGGGGGGAGCATGGGGGCAGGAAAGATGGTGGAATGAATGGACATCATAGCCCTAGCTTCATGTATGACAGCATATATGATGTGACTCTACATCATGTACAACCAGAGAAATGAAAAGTTGTTCTCCATCTGTTTACAGTGAATCAAAATGCATTCTGCTATCATGTATACCTAATAGAATAAATAAATTAAATTTTAAATAAATAATAAAAATAAATAAAATAAAATAAAAAGGGCTGGGGATATAGCTCAGTGGTAAAGTATCTCTAGGTTCAATCCCTAGTACCAAAAAAAAAAAAAGTCAGCAGCTAGATTCCCCCATCTAGCTTGTGCCCTCCCTGTTACTCCCAAGCAAGGGTATTCCCACTCCTCTACCTGAGGTTATTTTTACCTGCTTTTAATTTTACATAAATGGAATCTACACATTTTAAAACTATACTTCCTAGCCAGGCATGGTGGTGAGCACCTGTAATCCCAGCACTTTGGGAGGCTGAGACTGGAGAATTGTGAGTTCAAAGCCAGCCTCAACAATGGCAAGATGCTAAGCAACTCAGTGAGACCCTGTCTCTAAATGAAACACCAAAAATGGGACTGAGGTTGGGGCTCAGTGGTCAAGTACTCCTGAGTTCAATCCTCGGTGCCAAAAAAATTAAAAATAAAAATAAAGAATAGTTGTAGGTTTTTGGAAAATTTGTTAAGACAGTACAGACTGTTCCCATATATTCCACACTCAATTTTCATCTTAGATTACTATGGTAATATTTGTCACAACTCAGAAACTAACATCGGTACATTGCCATTAAATAAACTCCATACTTTATTCCAATTCAACCAGCTTTTCTCTTCCAGGTATTTTTCCCCCTCTTCTAGCATCCACCCAGGATATCACATTATTAAGTTTTCATGGCCTCTTAGGGTCCCCCGGGGCTGTGATAGTTCCTCAGAAAGTTCTTGTTTTGCATGACCTTGACAGTTGAGGAGCTCTGGTCATGTGTTTTGCAGAAGGTCTCTCAGTTGGGTTTGCTGATGTTTTCTCATGGTTACACTGAGGTTAGGAATTTGGGGAGAAGGTCCACAGGTGAAATGCCCACCTCATCCCATTGTATGAGGGTCACATGCCATCAACATGCCTTAGTACTGATGATGCTGAACTTGAGCACCTGGCTGAGAACTATTGGCCAGGTTTCCCCACTGCCATTACTCCCTCCGCCACCCTCTGCACTCTGCACCCTTTGGAAACAAGTCACCAAGTACGGCTCACCCTTGAGGGAAAGGGAGTTAGGCTCCATTTCCTTCAGAGAATACCTGCAAAAATTATTTGAAATTATCTATATAGTAGATTGTCTCTTCTCATTTATTTAGTCAACCATTTCTCCATATCTGTATCAATTCATCCATGGGTATTTATTCCAGGCTTTAGGTTACAATCAATACTTTGTTTATTTTACTATATAACTGGTTCCAGCCTTGGCTCTTAGGAGTTCTTTCAGGTTAGTCTTGGTGTCTCTTTGACATACTCACATCCTTTTGATCTTTGAGGACTTTCTTAACTTTTGGCACTACAAGATGCTCCAGGCTCATCTTGAGTATTTCCTGCCTCAGCCCTAGAACAAGCCATTTGTTCAAAGAGTGGACTGGCAGGTTTTGACCCATCTGTTCCCATCAAGATGCAAGCAGTCCTGCGGTGGGGAGAAGTAACCCAGCCTTATTATCTGGTGCAAGCTAGTCATTTGCAAACAATTTTGAACCTAGTTCAGGGTTTTGTGGGAGTTTCCCCAATTTTTGTTTATTTCTATAGTTAGAGTAGCTATGTCCTCACTCCTATGCTCACTGTCCCTTTGCCCAATGGTTTAGTTTGCTTGAAGCCACTCTCTTCACTCACTTCACTAAGACTGTGATGTAGACCCGCCCCAAGTGAGTCAGGCAAGGAGCTAGGAGAATCAATTAGGCCCTCCTCCTGGAAGGCCTACCCACCAGGCTGGAAAACTGCTATATAAAGGTAAGCAGCCAGCTAGCTATGCGTGAACACGTGTCCACACACACACACACACACACACACACACACACACACACCCAATGTTACTGAGAGAGGGCAATGGAGGCATTCCCCCTGAGAGTCATGTTCAAAGGGGAAGCACAGGAAGGCACTTGGGCAATCCAGAAATGCAGGTCTGAGCTGGCCTGGGGTTTTAGCAAAGGAGGATTGAGTTCTTCAGAACAGGACCAATTAAAACCTTTTAAAGTAATTGTTCCCCTGTCTTCTTTCAAAGCTGAGCACTGCTCTTTTATTCCTCTCCCCAGTCCTTCATTTTAAATGAAAACCCTTGCTTCTCTCCCGCTGCCTCTCACCCACCACATGCTTGCTGCTGGGTGGCAGTAGAAGTCAGGACCCTGCCACTTGCTTTGCCCAACACATGCACTGTGGGCTTTGTCTCTCTCATCCCCACCCCACCCCACCCCACCCCAGAGCAGAGGGGAGGGGGAAAGGAGCCAGACAGGTTATGGAGCAAGGGAGGAGGTAGTAAAGCTTCATGGCTGCACTACCCTCAGGGTGTCCACTTACTCAGTCTCTGGAGCCATGGTGGTAGGGTAGGCAGGGCCTCCTGGGACAAGGCCATAAACCGTTTATGGCTCCCCGAAATGTGACACATCAGGTTGACCTCACCAGTTCACCTTCGTTCTTCTCTCCCTCTATCAAGTGTCCTTCCTCTGGCTCCCAGAGTGCCCCACCCGGTCTCTCTGGGGTGGGATGGTACAAAGGTCTACAGGTTCCAAAGTTGTGTGGAAAATAAAGTTCTCAGTGGACCTTTCCTTCTGGCTACAGGGTACTTCATAATTAATGGAACTACCCAGACCGTGAAGGTTACCTTGACCTTGTCTGCGCAATAAATATAACTGGATCAAGGCACACAACACACTATTCAGAAAAGCAAACTGCTTTCATCTTTTTTTTTTTTTAAACCTCCCATTTTTGCATCTCTGTAGCCTCAGAACACTTTAAGGAAGGAAGCCCCAGATTTTTAGTCTTTTAATCCCAAGGCCGGACCGTGCTGTCGCTCCTTCGGGCCCATCACACATGGCGTCCACGTTCCTCCCACTGGCAGAAAGAGCGAGTGAGCCCCGGTCGCTCAGCCAGGTGGTGGCGGGGCTGGGACTGTGATTGCAACTGGGCCTCCAGACGCCTCTGCGTCCAGGCGCTTCCCATAATGGAAGGCTTCGCGCCATTAAAAGTTATTTTAGGGATTCCACAAGCCCACCATCCCCCCTCAAGTGGAAATTTTATGTAAACGAGTCAAAATAAAGCAACAGTTTCTTAATAAGTATGTTTGGAGTTACGCTCTCGACGAAGCCGGGCCGGATCAGGCGAGCGATGAGGACTTAAAGGTTCCAGTGTTCTCCATACAGCGAGACTATTTTTAAAAATTTAAGGACGTATTCAAATCCCGCAGTTCACAGCCCCACCACCCCGCAGGTTGGCCAGGGCACCGGCTCTGCCCGGGTGACCCCGCTCGCCGTCCCTGCGCTCCCCCCACGGGGGGACATCGGGTAGCAGGCGCAGCGGTGATCTACTTCGGGTCCCCCTGGAACAGCGTCCCTCGCCTCCCCCACCGCACCCCCGTCCCGCCAAGAGGCCGAGGCCCGATAAGAGGGAGGGACCGGGAGAAGCCCCCGGTCCCCAACCGTGCCCGGGACTGGCAAGGAGACCCGGTTAGGGGGAGGGGAGTGGGAAGGGGAACATTATTCAAGGGGCGTTTGGAGGAGGCCGGGGGCCTGAGGATTCCCCTGGAGGACTTTGGGCTGCGGAGGATGGAGAGCCAAACCCCGGGGTGGAGATGCTCATTGCTCCTCTAAAATATCTGCGAGGAACCTCCCGAGGCCGGGACTGGGGCCTCAGTCGCCCTCCCAGCCCGTGGAGGTCCGAGCGCTAGCGGCCGATGCCGAGCTAGACGCCGGGGCTGCGCGGCGGGTGACTCAGCCGCGAGGCGGCGGCGGCGGCGGCAGCGATGGTGCGAGACCGGGGGAGGGGCGGGATCGGCGCGCGCCCGTCCTGGGGAGGGGGAGGGGCGCGCGAGCTCGTCGGGGACGGGAACGCGCGCAGCGCAGGCGCCGGGCGGGGACTGGGGCCTGGCGGTGCTCCGTCTGCCCGGCGCCGCGCTCCGAGCGCCCGCGCCGCCTCCCGGGGCGCCGGCAGCGCGGGTGGCGCAGGTAGCAGCTGGGGCGGGGACCAGGGCCACCGCAGGGCTTAGGTTCCTGCCTCCCGGCGTGGCCCATGGCACCGCGCTGCCCCAGGGTGGAGGGCGAGGCGGAGGGGCGCGGGGCGGGACGGAGGCTGTCGGGAGTCCCCGGCGCAGCCCCCCGCGGGCGGCGCGCTCCCGCAGCCGCGCTCTGGGCGCAGCTTGAACGAGCGGGAGCCCCGCTGGGCTCCGAGGCGTGGTGGCGGAGCCGGGCGCGGGGAGGCGCCCGCGGCGGGGACTCGGGTCGGGCGGGGCGCGGGCCGCAGAGCCGCGGTGGCGGCGGCAGACCTGTAAACCTTAATGACAGCAATCTTGCCTGTCTGCGCCGCTGACTCACGCGGTGACCCAGCCTCCAGTCACCCGGCGGCCTCCCTCACCCCCCGCCCTCTGGCCTCAGTTTCCCCGGGCGCCAAACAATGAGGCCACTGTGTCGTTATTCATTCCTGAGAGCCCATTCACACGGGGAGTACCGCCGCCTCCCCTGGGAAGGGACCGAGGCGTCCAGCTCTTAATTACCCCTGGTGGGGTCGGGGGCGGGGAAGGCCGAGCAGTGCTGGATAATTGAACACCGTCTATTCCCAAGTCGGTTTAAGCTCTTCACTTTAAACCGTCCTTGCCGATGCACCATGTTTAAGTTTTACCCCTTCCTCTCCGCTCTGCTGGGGCTGCTTGAAAAGCAATGAAATGACTCACCACCTCGGTTTGGCAGTTCGTGCTTTTCACAAATACTGCCTGTTTAATTAATTTACTCGTGACAAATTTGAGTGCTTACTGTGGGCCAGGCTCTGTAAAGGGCACTGAAGATACAGACAGGGCCAGTCCCCAGGAGGCCCAGCCTGTCAGAGGAGCCCTTGGAAACCGCCCCACACTGCTTTGTCTTCTGTGCAGAACTAGAAAAGTGCAAACGACTGATACATGAATTGGTGGATGAATCTCAAACGTATTGTGTGGAGTGAAAAGCCAGACACAAAAGAATACGTACTGTATAGACTCCTTTATGTAAAACCCCAGAAAAGATCAATTTATAGGGAGGCTGAGACAGGAGAATCGCGAGTTCAAAGCCAGCCTCAGCAACCTCGAGGCGCTAAGCAACTCAGTGAGACCCTGTCTCTACATAAAACACAAAATAGGGCTGGGGATGTGGCTCAGTGGTCGAATGCCCCTGAGTTCAGTCCCCAGTACCAAAAAAAAAAAAAAGATCAATTTAATCCTTAGTCCACCAGAAGTATTGGTTGGCTGGGGTGGGGGCTGGGGTGACTGGGATGGGGTCAGGGAAGATCTTCAGGGGTGATGGGAATGTCCCATGTCTTGAGGTGGTTATGCTGGTGTATACTCATGTCAAAACTCATCAAAGCCTATCTTAAACTGGTCACATTTTGTTTTATGTGGATCCAGGCCATTAAGGGTCACAGAAAACAGGAGCTTGGTGAACACCACATGACTAGTGGGCCTTTTGTATCATTCTTAACATTTGAGGACACATTGAGAGACATCAAATATACCCATGTCATTATACCCATGCCAGTTAGGGAAGGAAAGGAGTTGGGGAAGGAGAGATGTTGCCTGTGAGGACTCCCAAGGAAATGCTTTACAAATTTCATTTTCAGAAATCTTACAACAATCCAAAACATTACTATTATTATCCCCATTTTACAATAAAGGAAACAGAGATAATGTGACTAGTTCTGCTGTCCCAAGCTTATCCTGCAGACGTCACTGAAAGGGGACTGCCTACATGCCTCAGTGCACTTAAGCGATTTTATCGCTGTGTGTGGGATTTTGAGGTTTGAGGGGCAAGGTTACCAGTAAGAGCTTAGGAGGCAGCAGGGACCTTGTAGGAATCCTGTCCCTCCTGTTCTGTGGAGAGACCTGGGCTACTTTGACTTGTCTCGTTCCCAGCCTGGGTTCTCCCCAGGGTGACATGGAGGAGGTGCCTGCCTTGGGGCTTGTCATAAGGGGATGAAGGAGCTGAGCAGGACACGCCCATGAATGTCAACTGTACCACTGTGACCCTGGGCAGGTCCCTTCCCTATAAGGGCCTCATGTCCTCATCTCTAAAATAGGAGGGTGGCTCTGACTCCCCCCAGGTCCTGCAGCCTGAAGTGTTGGGGGCAGCTGGGGAAGAGGGCGGAGCAGCCTTTATAGATGCAGAGCAGGAGCCAGGCCTGGGAGGAGGTGGCCCAGGTGCCTCTGCCTTGCACAGCCTCCAGGTGTGTGGGAGGGGCATTCCCTGAGGCAGGAGGCCCACACCCACCACCACCCCTGCTGGGGGCCACGCTTCTGCTGGAGGAGGCTGCTGGCGCTCTTGCTCCCTTGGAGGCTGCCTCTTCTGCTTCTGGGCAGCTCTGGGTTCCTTATGCTCTTCCTGTCCTCCTGGGTCTCCTCTGAGCCAGTCTTTCCTGAGCAGGCGCCTCATGCTGACTGGAGCCCCGACCCCCTTGGGAATATGCTCCTCCCTGATTTCTTCCTCCTGTCTGTCCAGCCCTTTCCTTACCAACTGATGGTGAGCCAGACTTCCAGAAGGAGGCCCTTGGTGAGCAGAGGCCTGTGTGGCCAGCCCACTGGCAGAACAGCCCTTCCTCACTGCAGCAGGACCCGCATCACCACACCCCGGCAGCAATGACGGCTAGGCTGCTGTGACCTCCTCCAAGAGGCACCCCAAGTTTCTAAAAGGGGACCCTCTCATCTCAGAGGCCAAGCAGCTGGGGAAATTGACAAAGGGCAGCACAGATTCACACACTCACCCCGCATGTATAGAACATAGCCACACACACACTGCCCCCTACACAAGCACATAATCCACACCCACCCACACATAGCTCACACACACCAGAGACTCCCAAGCACAGTGCACAGGTTTTGTCCTGCAGAAGGGTGCCCAGCTGAGGGGTCAGAAACAGCTCACAAGGTCCTGGGGCAGGGCTGGGTGCCTCAGGGAGAGAGGAAGGGCACCTTCTGCTCAGCACAAGGGTGGTATCTGCACTGACTGAGGCTGGACTCCCTGTAGCAGAGCACCCCAGTCATGTCCAGAAGTCTCTGGATTATGAGACCCTGGTCTCTGAGGACACACCTGCCCTCCCTGCAGTCCATGGGGGTCTCCCCAACTCCCCCACCTCCAGGACTTGGCCCACAGTGCAATTCAGCTCTTCCCACCCAAAGCTCCACACCCTTTATCCCCACAGGCCTATTTGGCATCTCCTGGGGCCAAGCCCTGGGTTCATCACTGGAGAGGCAGGGCAGGCAAGGTCAAGTTCATAGTCAGAGTGCATCTACCTACCTGCAGGGCAGATGCCACACATAGTGAGTAGGGCCATGGCAGGTGTGTCCCTGCGAGCTGCCATTTGTAACCCTGATAAGGGAGTGTTCAGGGAGAGCTCTGCCCCCTCTCACCAGACCAAAGCTCCTTTTGAGTTGAGGTCTCCAACCTTAGATGAGGATCTCTACCTTAGCACCAAAGGTCTTGTTTGTGAAGTGAGATTTTATCATTATCCTCTCTAGAGACTGGTTGAGGAGGCCAATGAGGTGGCCACAGATTGCTCCCTCTGTGAAGTGGTCTGCCCTGGGGAGCTAGCTGACCTCTGTCTGACTAGTCCAGTCTGTAACTTGGAAGTCCTAGCAGGAATTCCCTCATAGAGTTGATTCAAGGATTTAAAGCATTTCCATTTGGAGAAGTTTGAGACAGCATTTGGCACATACTAATTGCTATGTGTACAGAATGTATGGGCGTGTTTCACAGTCCCTGGCACATAGTAGGGGCTCACCAAGTGTGCCAGGATGTACATTGCTTCATCCCTCCTGACCTTGGAAGCTTTGTCTTTGTGTCTGAAGGGAGAGGTACCGGGCTGGGTGGACATGTGTGTGCTGTGCTCCACTGAGACTCAGCCAGCTGGGCCTTGGTGTGGCAGGGGCAGTGACAGGAAGGAGCCTTCAGTCAAGGGGTAGGTGGTCAACAGTACTGGCCCTGTGCCCATCCCTTCCCAATTGGCAATATCCCACGAAGATGTGAGCCTCTCTTGGTGATCTGATTGCTGTCCCGAGCTCTCCCATCCCTGGACACTGGCTTCCTTGGGCAGTAAGTGGGTTTCCATCACTGCAGTCTTCTCACTCACTGCTTTCTCTTCAAAATAAATACAGAAATACTAAAACAGCCTGACCATTCCTCCAGCAGCTAAACCTAGAGTTACCTGTGACCCAGCAATTCCATGCCTGGGTTTATACCCAAGAGAAACAAAAACATGTCCTCATCCTTAACGCAGGAGTCATGGTAATCTCGACTTGCACAAAAATGTATACACGAATGTTCACGGAGCATTATCCACACACAATAGCCAAAAGGCAGAAACAACACAGTGTCCATCCATGGATGAATGGGTGAGCAAATGTGGTATATCCATACAGTGGAATGTTATTTGGCCCTAAAAAGGAGTGACATGTTGACACCTGCTATTGTGTGGGTTGCCATCAACAAGGGTGCGAGCCGGGCGCGGTGGCTCACGCTTGTAATCCCAGCACTTAGGGAGGCTGAGACAGGAGAATCGCGAGTTCAAAGCCAGCCTCAGCAAGGGCGAGGCACTAAGCAACTCAGTGAGACCCTGTCTCTACATAAAACACAAAATAGGGCTGGGGATGTGGCTCAGGGGTCGAGTGCCCCTGAGTTCAATCCCCGGTACCA
>PVHX01031422.1:0-14884 GCA_004024805.1 Geosciurus inauris | reverse complement strand
CCACAGTTTCTTTTTTTTAAAATTTTTTCTTAGTTGTAGATGAACACAATATCTTTATTTTGTTGATTTTTATATGATGCTGGAGATTGAACCCAGTGCCTCACGCATGTGAGGCAAGCGCTCTACCACTAAGCCACAATCTCAGCCCCATACCACAGTTTCTTTGTCCATTCATCTATTGAAGGGCATCTAGGTTCATTCCACAGTTTGGCTATTGTGAATTGTGCTGCCATAAACATTGATGTGGCTGCGTTACTGTAGTATGCTATTTTTAAGTCCGTCCTCTGGGTATAATCCAAGGAGTGGGATAGCTAGGTCAAATGGTGATTCCATTCCAAGTTTTCTAAGTAATCTCCATACTGCTTTCCAGATTGGTTGCACCAATTTGCAGTCCCATCAGCAATGTAAAGGTGTACCCTTTTCCCCACATCCTCACCAACACTTATTGTTGCTTGTATTCTTAATAATTCCCATTCCGACTGGAGTGAGATGAAATCGTAGAGTAGCTTTGATTTGCATTTCTCTAATCTCTAGAGATGTTGAACATTTTTTTCATATATTTATTGTTCGACTGTATATCATCTTCTGAGAATTGTCTGCTCAATTCCTTAGCCCATTTATTGATTGGGTTGTTTGTTTTGTTGTTGTTAAGGAGTTTTTTTTGTTTTATTTTTTATTTTTTTTTTATTGTAGATGGACACAATGTCTTTATTCTATTGCTTTGTATGTGGTGCTGAGGATCGAACCCAGGGCTTCATGCATGCGAGGCAAGCGCTCTACCGCTGAGCTACAATCCCAGCCCTGTTAAGTTTTTTTAGTTTTTATATATCCTGGAGATCAGTGCTCTATCTGATGTGTGTGTGGTAAAAATTTGCTCCCAAAATATAGGCTCTTTCTTCACCTCACTGATTGTTTCTTTTGCTGAGAAGAAGCTTTTCAGTTTGAATCCATTCCACTTATTGATTCTTAATTTTATTTCTTGTGTTATAGAAATCTTGTTAAGGAAGTCTGGGTCTAATCTGGCATGATGTATATTTGGGCCTACTTTTTCTTCTATTAGGTGAAGAGTCTCAGGTTTGATTCTTAGGTCCTTTTCCCACTTTAAGCTGAGTTTTGTACATGATGAAAGATAAGAGCTTAATTTCATTTTGCTGCATATGGATTTCCAGTTTTTGTAGTACCATTTGTTGAAGAGGCTATATATATTCAGTGCCTTTGTCTAGTAAGATATGACTGTATTTATGTGGGTTTGTCTCTGTATCCTCTATTCTGTACCATTGGTCTAACAGTGTATTTTTGTGCCAATACTATGCCATTTTTGTTACTATTGCTCTGTAGTATAGTTAAAGGTCTGGTATTTTGATGCCACCTGCTTCACTCTTCTTACTAAAGATTGCTTTAGCTATTCTAGGTCTCTTATTTTGCCACATGAATTTTATAATTGCTTTTTCTATATCTGAGAAATGTCATTGGGATTTTTTTTCAGTACCAGGGAATGAACTCAGGGGTACTCAACCACTGAGCCACATCCCCAGCTCTATTTTGTTTTATGTAGAGATAGGGCCTCACTGAGTTGCTTAGCACCTCACTGTTACTGAGGTTGGCTTTGAACTCGTGATTCTCCTGAGACAGTGAATCCCGAAAGTACTGGGATTACAGGCTTGTGCCACTGTGCCTGGCTTTATTGGGATTTTGATTGGAATTGCATTAAATCTGTATAATGCTTTTGGTAGTAGGGTCATTTTAACAATATTAATTCTGCCTACCCAAGAACAAGGGAGAACTTCTCATCTTCTAAGTCTTCTTTAATTTCTTTCTTTAGTATTCTGTAGTTTTCATTGTAGAGGTCTTTCATCTCTTTCATTAAGTTGATTCCCAAGTGGGTTTTTTTCTTTTTAGGCTATTGTAAATGGGCTAATTTTCCTACTTTCCCTTTCAGAGGATTTGTCACTGATGTACAAAAATGCATTTGATTTATGGGTGTTAATTTTGTATTTTGATACTTTATTGAACTTATTTTTTAGTTCTAGAAGTTTTCTGATGGAAATTTTTGGGTCCTCTAAGTATCCAACTATGTCACTGGCAAATAGTGATAGTTTGAGTTCTTCTTTTCCTATCCATATTTCTTTAATTTCTTTCATCTGTCTAATTGCTCTGACTATGTTTCAAGGACTATGTTAAGTAGAAGTGGTGAAAGTGCATCCTTGTTTTGTTTCTGTTTTTAGAGGGAATGCTTCCAATTTTTCTCCATTTAGAATAATGCTGGCCTTGGGCTTAGCATAGATATCTTTTACAATGTTGAGATATATTCCTATTATTCCTAGTTTTTCTAGTGTTTTAAACATGAAGGGGTGCTGTATTTTGTCAAATGCTTTCTTGGCATCTATAGAGATAATCATGATTCTTACCTTTAAGTCCATTGATGTGATGAATTACATTTATTTATTTCTGTATGTTGAACCAAACTTGCATCCCTCAGATGAACCCCATTTAATCATGCACTGTCTTTTTAGTATTTTTTTCTATTTGATTTGCCAGAATTTTGTTGAAAATTTTCACATATATGTTCTTTAGAGATATTGGTCTGAAGTTTTCTTTCCTTGATGTGTCTTCATCTGGTTTTGGAATCAGGGTGACATTGGCTTCATAGAATGAGTTTGAAAGTGTTTCTTCTTTTTCTATTTCATAGAATAGTCTGAGGAGTATTGGTATTAGTTCTACTTTGAAGGTCTTGTAGAACCCAGCTGTGAATCCATGTGGTCCTGGACTTTTCTTCATTGGTAGGCTTTTGATAGCATCTTCTATTTCATTGCTTAAAATTGACCTGTTTAACTTGTGTCTATTGTCCTGGTTCAGTTTGGGTAAATTATATGACTCTAGAAATTTGTTGATGTCTTCAATATTTTCTATTTTACTGGAGTACAAATTTTTCAAATAGTTTTTAATTATCTTCTGTATTTCTGTAGTGTCTATCATGATATTTCCTTTATTAAAAATCATGAATTTTAGTAATTTGAGTTTTATCTCTCCTCTCCTCATTAGCCTGGCTAAGGGTGTATCAATTTTATTTATTTTTTCAAAGAACGAACTTTTCGTTTGCTCAATTTTTTCAATTGTTTCTTTTGTTTCAATTTCATCAATTTCCACTCTGATTTTAATTATTTCCTGTCTTCTACTGCTTTTGGTGTTGATTTGTTTTTATTCTTCTAGAGCTTTGAGATGTAATGTTAGGTCATTTATTTGTTGACTTTTTTTTCTTTTAAGAAATGAACTCCATGCAATGAACTTCCTCTTAGTGTCCCAGAGATTTTGAGATGTTGTATCCGAATTCTCATTTACCTCTAAGAATTTTTTAATCTCCTCTCTGATGTCTTCTGCAATCCATTGTTCATTCAATGTCATATTGTTTTGTCCCCAGGTGTTGGAGTAGCTTCTAGTTTTTATGTTATTATTTATTTCTAAATTTATTCTATTATGGTCTGATAGAATGCAGGGTAATATCTCTTTTTTTTGTATTTGTAAGAGTTGCTTTGTGGCATAATATATGGTCTATTTTATAGAAGTTTCCATGTGCTGCAGAGAAAAAATTGTATTCACTTGTTGATGGATAAAATATTCTATATATGTCTGTTAAGTCTGAATTATTGAATGCATTATTAATAATTTTATTAATTTATTAATATTGAATGTATTATTGGTAATTTTATTAATTTATTAATAATGTATTAATAATTATCTGATGTATTATTAATAATTCTATTAATTTATTATTGATTTCAATATTTTATTTGTTTAGATTTTGTTTGGAAGATCTATCCAGTGGTGAAAGAGTTGTGTTAAAGTCATCTAGTATTATTCTGTTGTGTGATCTATTTGACTCTTGAAATTGAGAAGTTTGTTTGATGAATGTAGATGCTCCATTTTGGGGATTATATGTATTTATACTTGTTATGTTTTATTGATGTATGGTTCCCTTAAGCAGTATTAAATGACCTTCTTTAGCCCTTTTGACTAACTTTGGCTTGAAGTCTACTTTATTTGATATGAGACTGGAAACCCATGCTTGTTTATGGAGTCCATGTGAGTGGTATTTTTTTCCCAACATTTCACCTTCAGTCTGTGGATATCTTTTCCTATGAGTCTCTTGCAGGCAGCATATTTTGGGGTATTTTTTTGTTTCAATTTGCCTATCTATGTCTTTTAACAGTTGAGTTTAGGCCATTAGCATTCAAGGTTATAATTGAGACATGGTTTGTATTCCCATTTTTGTTTATTTTTGGTTTTAATTTATCCTTGATTTCTCTTTGATTGGCTTGTCCTTTAGTGTAATACCTTGCTTTGCTGATTTTCATTGTTTTTCATTTCCTTTTCCTGGAACATTCTGCCAAAGATATTCTATAGTGCAGGCTTTCTCATTGCAAGTTCTTTTAACTTTTGTTTATCATGGAAGGTTTTTATTTTGTCATCAAATCTAAAGCTTAATTTTTGTGAATATAGGATTCTTAGTTGACATTCATTTTATTTCAGTGCTTGACATATGTTATTCCAAGATCTTCTAGCTTTCAGGATCTGGTTTGAGAAATCTAAAGAGATCCTAATTGGTTTCCCCCTATATGTAATCTTGTTCCTTTCTCTTGTGGCTTTTAAAATTCTCTTTTTATTCTGTATGGTAGGCACTTTGATTAAAATGTTCCTTGGTGTATATCTGCTGTGATTTTGTACATTTGGTCTTCTGTAAACCTCTTATATTTGATTTGCCAATTTATTCTTCATTTTTGGAAATTTTTCTGATGTTATTTTATTGAATAGATTGTTCATTCCTTTAGTTTGTAACTCTATGCCTTCCTCTATCCCAATAATTCTAAAATTTGGTCTTTTCATGTTATCCCATAATTCTTGGATGTTCTGCTCATTGTGTCTCACCATCTTCACTGTGTAGTCAACTCTATATTCAAGATTATATATTTTGCCTTCATTATCTAAGTTCTTTCTTAGATAATGTGATCTAATCTGTTGGTGATGCTTTCTATTGAGTTTTTAATTTGGTTTATTGTTTCCTTCATTTCAAGGATTTCTGTTTGGTTTTTTTTCAGACTCTCTATCTGCTTATTGAAGTAATCTTTTGCTTCCTGTATTTGTCTATGTAGCTCTTTATCAAAATGATCTTTTGCTGCTTGTGTTTGCTCTCTTATATCATCTTTTAATTCATAGAAAATTTTAATTATGTACATCCTGAACTCCTTCTTTGACATTTCTTCTACTGTAATGGCCATGAATTCTAATAATATAGTATCTTGATTTGTTAGGGGCACTTTCTTTCCTTATCTTTTCATGTTGTTCATGTGTTTTCCCTTCTAGCACTGCAGATCCAAGGTGTTATAGTTTTTATCCCATAGGATAAAAACTTATAAAAGCTTATAGTTTCCCTGCAAGATTCCAATACCTCTCCTTTAAGGGAGAGATCAATATTAACAGATCCCAATACAAACAACATAAAATCTTAAACTAAGTAGCTCCTATTAAGACATTTATGGTTTTGTCACAATATGTAGAAATGGTGCATTCAATTATTATATACAATATAAACAGTAGGTTTGCAAAAGGGTCTACAGTTTCTTGTGATGGACAAAGAGAGAACCAGGGACAGTATGTAGGATGAGATGTTAAGGAGATAGGAAGGGAGGATATAGAGTCATTAGATGTCAGAAAGCATGAAAGAGAAATCAAAAGAGGTTGGCTAGTAGCAGGAGAAAAGAGAGAAAGAGATTTGGGGAAGACAAGTAAGTGGGAATAAAATAGAGTACAACAAACAAACAAACATAAAAATTAAGAAAAGTAAAAAATGTAAAAATGGAAGATAGAAGAATGTACAACTGTAAAATCCTATTCAGTTATCCCAGTCCTCAGTGGCCTAATGCATAAAAAGTATTTTGTTTCACAAATGTTGGGGGTGTGAAGGTGGGAAAAGAGAGAAAATAAAAAAAGATAATGAAAAAATCTAGAAGGTAAATTAATTTTCTGTTGAAGTTCAATATCTTTCCTGCTTCCTTTCTCATCCAGTGGGTGGAGTTGTCTGTTGTTTGCCGGTAACTCCACCCTCAGGATGGTGAAGGTTATTAAGGTGGGAGCTTTGGTTTGGAGGCAGAGTTTCTGGAAATGGGGTAAAGCACTTGCCAGTCCCCTTTGGAAGACTGAACCCCAAGGACCTTCTTTGAGGTCTGCTTGTGTGCTGTGGGCACCTGGTCTTCTCTCCTTATATCACCTGTAGAACTCACAATTCCTGATATGTAGTGTAGTTTCTAAACTGTATCTCACTCACCCCTCCCTTTGTACTTCCCAATCAGAAACCTCTCTCCAGAGGTCTTGTGGGCTGTGCTCTGGGGCCTGCACACCTGTCACAGAGAGCTGTTTTGTACTGGGCAGATCAGGACCAGGCTTTGCAAGTTACAGACCAGCAACATAGCTGCAAGCACTGTGCCATCTTAGCCACTGTGAGGGAGAGGGGACAGTTGGGGGACTGTAGATACATTGATATTGCTTCTATGCCCCAGCTGGTGTCCCGAGCTGAGAGTTGCCCTAAGTAAAGATGGCAATGTTGGTAGTGAGGATAATCCAAGATGGTGACAAAGGTGTCCCAAGATGAAGGCAACTGCTTTCACAGATGGGGTGCTAAAACAGGGTGTGAAGTGGATTTTAGCAATATGTTTAGAGATGAAGCTCTGGGGTGTGCAGTGTTCTGGTGGGCAGCTGTCTCCAGACCCTGTCCAGTGTCCCCAGGTACAGGCTACCATGTGAAGGAGACTATGGCAATGACTGCACTGTCCCAAGATGGAAGCAACCAGGGGAACCCCACGCTGGTAGATGAGCATCCACACAGAAGCAGCAGCCAGGGGTCCTGTGTGGGAGTGGCAGGTCCTGTGTGGTCCTGGGGGTCCTGTGTGGGCAAGCAGCCAGAATCCTGTGCAAATGCTGAGGCTGAGGGACCTAAGAGGGGATGTACCCAAACCCTTTCCTGTATGAACTGGCACCTTCTTTCACTAAGAGACAATGTCTATTTCCACATCTCTAGAGTCTTGCCTGGTCTATAACTTGCATTGACCATTAGAACCTAGCATAAGTAGTGACATGCCCACTCTGATTCTAGGCATGAGAAGACTCTGCAAGAATCCATTCACTGCCTGGTGACAGTGCTATGTGATGAGATGAAGCCTGGCTCATCAACTAATGGTTGTTAAGTTCTATGGTGGGGAGCTCAGACACACCAGACAACAGAGCAAGCAGGACTGAAAGAGAGAGACCACACTGTTCCCAGATGCCAACCAGGGACCTGAATGATAATAGGCTCTTGAACAAAAAACAATGTGTTATATCAATAATATCAATGTATTATTCATATAAACATCAGCCCTTAAAGCTAAATCTCTCTCTTTTGTAGGAGATATAATAAGTAAGATTTACAATTATTTTAAAACCAGTCTTATGGCATTTGCAGGTAAATGGATGGAGTTGGAGAATATCATGCTAAGCAAAGTGAGCCAATCCCAAAAAAAACCACAGGCTGAATTTTTTTCTAATAAATGGATGATAATCCATAAAGGAGGGGACATAAGATGAGTATAGGAACTTTCAATTGGTCAAAGGTGAAGAAGGGGAGGGGGAGAGACATGGGGAGGTGGATAATGATGGAATGAGATGGTCATCATTACCCTAGATTCATGTATGATTGCACAAAATGTGTGACTCTACTTTATGTACAACCAAACATATAAAAATTGTGTTCCATTTGTGTACAATGAATCAAAGAGCATTTCTCTGTCATGTATAACTGATTAGAACAAATAAATAAAAAATAAAAATAAAATAAATTTTAAAAAGACATGAAGACATTTGGATAGAATAAAAGACACAGAGACAAGCCCACATATTTATAGTCATCTGATACTGGACAAATGTGCCAAAAATATATGTTGAAGAAAAGATAATTATTAACAAATTATGATTGGAAAGCTTGCTATCAATATGTAGAAGAAGAAAACTAGACCCCCATTTATCACCCTTACAAAAGTCAAATCAAAGTGGATCAAACACTTAGGAATTAGATCAGAAACTTTGAGAAGAAAATCTAGAATCAATACTCCAACATATTTACACATGAACATACTTTTTTAATAAAACTTCTAAAGCTCAAGAAATAAAACCAAGAATCAGTATGTGGGATAGTATCAAATTAAAAAGTTTCTGCACAGCAAAGAAAATGTTTGAAAGGAAAAACCTACAGAATGGGAGAAAAACTTTGCCAGTTATTCCTCTGACAGGAGATTAATGGTGAGAATATAGAAAGCACTCAGAAAGGTTAATGCCATTGGAAAAACTGGAAATCCAAATGTAGTAGAATGAAATTTAATCCCTATTTCTCACCCTTCACAAAACTCGACTCAAAGACCTAAGCATTAGACCAGAGACTTACACCTACTATAAGAAAAAGTAGGCCCAACTCTCCTTCATGTCAGTTTCAGAACCAGTTCCTCAACAAGACTTCTCAAGTGCAAGAAGTAAAATCATGAACCAATAAATAGGATAAATGGGATGACATCAAACTAAAATGCTTCTTCACACAAGGAAACAATCAAGAATGTGAACAACGAGACTATACAATAAGAAAGAATCTTTACCACCTGTACCTCAGAGAAAGTATTGATCTTCAGGATATACAAATAACAAAAAGTTTTACACCAAACCCCCCCAAATAACCCAATCAATAAATTGACAAAGGAACTGAACAGACACTTCACAGAAAAATAAATACAAATGGCTAATAAATATATTAAAATATGTTCAACATCTCTAGCAATTAGAGAAATGCAAATTCAGACTACATTGAGATTCCATCTCACTCCAATCAGAATGGCAATTATCAAGAATACAAATAACTAAATGTTGGTGAGGATATAGGGGAATATTCACTCATACATTGCTGGTGGGAATGCAAATTGGTGCAACCACTATGGAAAGCAGTATGGACATTCCTTAGAAAACTTGAAATGGAGCCACTATTTGACCCAGTTATCCCACTCCTCAGTATATACGCAAAGGATTTAAAATCTGCATACTACATCAATGCAGCCACATCAATGTTTATAGCAGCTCCATTTACAATAGCTAAGCTATGGAAGGAATCAACCCAGATATCCTTCAACAGATAAATAAAGAAAATGTGATATATATCGGCCATAAAGAAGAATGAAATTATGGATGGAACTGGAGATTTTCATGCTAAGTAAAATAAACCATTCCAAAAAAACACAGGCCAAGTGTTCTCTCTGATATGTGACTGGTAACCCACAACAAGGAAATGAAGGAAGGAGAAGAATGAAAGTTCTTTGGATTAGACAAAGGGGAAGGAATGGAAGGGGGGGGGTTGGGATTAGGAGAACGAATTGGACATAACTTTTTTATTCTTATATATGAATACACAATCAGTGTTACTCTACATCATGTAAAACCACAAGAATGGGATCCTCATGAGAGTAAATTATACTCCATGTATGTATAATATGTAAAGTACACTCTATTGTCATGTATACCTAAAAAGAACAAATATAATTAAAAAGTAAAGGCATAGAAAAACTGACTTCACAGAGATGCAAACTTGGCAGTACTCTTTATGTTTTTCCTGAGCCACTCCCATTTCTGCAGGTCAAAGTGTGAGCCTTGGGGAGATATCTGGTTTACAGGAAAGTTTTGTTTCATGAGTGTGCCCCAAGTCAGGCCCTCCATATTCCTGTTATAGGGAGGCTTTGATTCTCTCTAAAGTTGCATGGACTGAGACAAACTGAAGCAATTTGCACGTCTCTTGCAATGGTAGTTTAGCCTATTGGTGATTTACTTTGGGGCATTCTAGCACTTTCATGTCCTCTGATGTCAGTCAGAATCCAAATACCTGAAAGGAAGGAAAGAATTATATTCAAGTTTTCCCCATGGAAGCTACCTTCTACCTGGGAACATGAGGAGTTTTCAGTGAGACAATGGTTAGGGGAAGCATTTTCATAGCTCCTAGCTGTTCTTGGCCTGAAAACTCTTCAACCTGATTTCTACCAGTTGCCATGTCCCCTCTCTTATTCTTCCACATTTCACAAAAGAAAGCTACAACTCATCAATCCCAAATCTTTCTAAATGAATTCTTTGAAGTGAAAACCAAACCCTAAAACCAAACATTTCTCTCTTTTTTTGCATTTTTTTGTTTATTTTTTTAGTTGTAGATGGACACAATACCTTTGTTTTATTCATTTATTTTTATATGGTGCTGAGGATCAAACCCAGTGCCTCACACAGGCTAGGTAGGCACTCTACCACTGAGCCACAACCCCAGGCCCCCAATATTTCTTTGTAAACCACAAGACACTTGTTCTGAGTAGTATGGACAAAGTAACTACTAATATAACTTGTGCAAACTTAAATTAGGCTTTCCTTCCCTGCAAGCCTCAGGAGCTAGTCCCCTTTGCATATCAGCAAGCAATGCTGATCCAGCACTCCTGAGGATGTAATGATCTGGGAAAATTCCCTGATCAAGCCACCCGTTCAGGCCACTATTTGCACCTTTATCTTTCTAATCATACTTGCTTCCCTTGGGATACTGACACCACCAGCAGAGTTTCCTCCTTCTAGGAAGGATGGTGAGGATTTCTGTATTTGGTGGAGACAATCTGGAAGCAGAGTCCACAGTTTTGGATTATTTTCACTGCTTTTTCTCATATTAAAATAGAGCAAATTCTTCACAATAAGCATTTTCTTATGGCAATCAAAGTCCACACAAATTACAAAAGTATAGGAAATAAAATAGAATCATAACCTTATCTTTGATGATTTCTATAAGCAAAAGTTTGGGTTGATGTGTATGTGCTTTTAATTACAGAATTAAAGTCATCTTTACCATATGGGTTGTATGTATTTTGTTTACTTCACATAAGAATTAATCAAAGATAGCATTCAATGATTCCAGTATCCTTTGCTTGCTCTAAATAAGTGCATCTTATTAACGAATTTGATTTTTTTATCACCAAAGCATGTTTTGGCATTTATATTATATGATAGTGTCATTGATTCTTTAATTCTTCCAATAAAATGTTATTAAATGTTTTATTTTCCTGACATTATTGTATCAATAAGTAAGTTTAAGAACTAAATTCACTGCCAGGCACAGTGGCACACACCTAAAATCCCAGCATTTGGGGAGGCTAAGAGAGGAGAATCACGAATTCAAAGCCAGCCTCAGCAATGGCAAGGCATTAAGCAACTCAGTAAGATTCTGTTTCTACATAAAACACAAAATAGGGCTGGGGATGTGGCTCAGTGATTGAGCACCCCTGAGTTCAATCCCCGGTAACAAAAAAAAATTAAAAAATAAATTCACATAATTTAACATTATAAATCCAGTGCAGGAGGTACAATATGGACTCAAAAAGATGAGTCCCAGTACCACACATACACATACACACAGCACACCACACAAACACACACCCCACAAAGGTATTCTGCTGTGAGAAATTGGTAGGTAGCAGTTGGGAGATGACTCTGTCTGGTCTCTCACATTTGTTTACATTAAATAAGCAGAAGAACTGCATCGCATACTATTTTTTTCAGGAAGTTTGTGCACTGTCCAGTGTTGCCTTATGGAGATAGTTGCTCTTTCTCAGGAAACAGAAGGCATGCTTCTGCCAAGTAGAATAAAGCAACGTCTCCCTCCAGTGGAAGGACCGCCATGCTCACTGCCTCCTGCACTCAGGGGCTTCCTCCTGTCATCAACCTACTAAAGGTGCAAGTACCACTGAGCACCCCCCGCCCTTCACCATCTCAAAGTTGGAGCTCCAGGAATCAGCACAAAAATGTTGTAACACTGGACACAGATATTGTCATGAATGACAAACTGTCATTCATCTATAGCATGGTAGCATTGTGGTTTCTCCTAACACCATGAAAGCAGGTCAAGCTGAATTGTTGGCTCATATGACAGGTTAAAATCTTAGGCCTTGCATGATTCTTGGCAGCGATGTGAGGAAAACAAAGGAGGACGGTCGAAGAGGCATGGGGGGGGGGAGTGGGAGTGTCAGGTGCTTTTTAAATGGGTGGTGTGAAAATATTTCACTGAAAAGTTGACCCTTGAGAAGAAGGTTGAATGAGCTGTATGAGTCTCAGGTGAGGGAACAATATGCTTGGCACATAGGACAGAAATGCTAAGCTTATGAAGGAAAGAGAGCCTGCAATAACTTAAATGACAGTTATTAGGCTAAGATTGTTCAGAGTTTTGTGAGCAAGGAAAACAGTAGCAGAAAATGAGCTTCCAAGTGGAAATGGGGAACTTGATCGTGTCATCTGTTGGAAGGACGTCCTTGTTTATCTGGGACAAATGGAGAAGTATTGTGAGTTCTGAGCAGAGGACGTATGTGAAACAATGTTTTATTTTCTTATGCTTGTAATTTTCATTTTTATTGGTGTAATCTAATTATACACACCACTGAGAATCAAGATGCCATCTTTGCACATGCAGAAACATAATTTGATCAATCTCATTCTCACTTCTTTGCCTTTCTCTCTTCTTCTCACTCTCCATGATCCACTTGCTCTACTTCACTGATCTCACTCCTATTATGGTTATTAATTTAATTAATGCATTATAATTATGTATACTATATATGCATTATAATTATATAATATTCATATTGTAGTATACATATTTTATTTTTATATATTTGTACATGAGCATAGCATAACATAGTAGATTTTGTATCATACTTCCCCAAGCCCTTCCCTGCTTCCTCTCTCTTGGTCTGCTCCTTCTACTCTGTGTTGGTGTCCCTTCTATTTTCATGAGATATCTTTTTAAAAAATTCCTCTTATCTCCTCTTCTCTCTGGTTTCCATAGTGAAAGAAAATATTTAACCCTTGACCTTCTGGGTCTGGCTCATTTCACTTAGCATGTTCTCCAGTTTCATCCATTTATCAACAAATAATTTCATTCTTATTTGTGTCTGAGTAAAACTCTATTGTGTATATAGACACCACATTTTCTTTATTCATTCTTCTGTTGATGGGCACCTAGGCTTGGACATCATGAGTTGTGCTGCCCTAAACATCACTTTGGCTGTATCACTACAATCTGTTGATTTTAGTTCTTTTGGATAAATACCAAGGAAAGGGATAGTTGGATCATATGGTTGTCCCTTTCCTAGTCTTTGGAGGAAACTCCATAATTCTTCCCAGAGTAGTTGTACTAATTTACAGTCCCACCAACAATATATAAGATACCTTTTCCCCTATATTCTAACCAGCAAATAATAGTATCTATACTCTTGATGATTGTCTTTCTAACTACAGTGAGATAACAAGAAGAACAGAATAGGATGGAAAATACAGAAAAAGTTCACATACGTGCAATTACCTGATCCTTGAGAAAGATGCCAAAAAAATCCATTGGAAAGGACAATCTTTTTAACAAATGGTGCTGGGAAAACTAGATATTCCTATGTAGAAGAATGAGATCAGATCCCAGTCTCTCACCTTGCACAAAACTCAGCTCAAAAAAGACCAAATTCCAATGGATTAGATCAGAAACACTGCAACTTCTAGATAAAATCATAGGATCAATAAGCCAACATACTGATGTAGGCACGGACTTCCTTAATGAGACTCCTAATGAGAATCAGTAATTGGATGGCATCAAACTAAAGCTTTCAAAGAACAAAGAAAACAATAACATAAAGAGAGAGCCCATAGAATTGCAGAAAATCGTTGGAAACTTCTCTTCAAATGAGATTTTAATATTCAGAACATATAAAGAACTCAAAAATCTTATAATCAAAAAACTAAATACATAAAAATAAAAACCAAACCCAATTAACACATGGTAAATTATATAAACAGATGAATTGCCAATGAATATAAAAAAATATTCAAAATCTTTAGCAATTAGGGACATACAAATGAGAGCTGATGTGTTTTAAAAGGCTCACTGTAATGTTTGTAGACAAGTTACTACAGGAAAACGAGAAGGTAATTTGTCTCACAGGGTCCTACACAATGATTCATGTGATAAATCATGTTGGCTTAGACCACAGTACCTGCAGGGAAGATTGTCAAGAGTTTTAGGAAAATGTGGATATTTCCAATCCTAGAGCAACATGGCTTTCTAGTATATTGCATGTGTGAGAGGAATTAATGGACTCCATTGACTCAGAAATTGTGGGTTAAATAATCAAGGCAAGGAATCACCATTTTCTGAGATGCAGATTAGAGAAAAGCAGGTTTTCATGGGAAGTCAATGAGCTGAATTTTAGGCCTGGCCCATTTGAGAAGCCATTATATACCCCAGTGAAATTCCACACAGATGGTTGTGCAAAGAAGTCTAGAGTTTGAGGAAAGGGGTAAGTCAAAGATTTACAGTAGGAATTTGTTGGCAGAGTTGTTACTTTGGAAACCATGAAATTAAGTGTTCAGAGAAGATTGGATAAGTGAAGTAGTGTGGACAGTGAAGAAATGACACACGAGAGCCCCATGGTTAGGGAGTTTCTAAAAAAATGAGAAACCCAGAAAAGAGGCTGAGAAGCAGTGGTTGCTGGTGCCCAAGTGGACGTGGGAGAATGTTTTGTTTGGGGAAGCAAATAAAGAAAGCAAGCATACAGCAGGGAAAGAGGAAAATGGTACAGAGGGTCCGGGAAGATGAGGACTGAACATGGACCACTGGATTTGGCAATTGACCTTCACAAGGTCAAGAACAATTCTCATAGCTTGGTGGAGGCAAGCATTTGAATGGAGTAGTGTCAAGAAAGAGTGGGAAAGGAGGAATCAAGACAGAAGTACGCAAAATGGTCAAAGCATTGGCTATAAAGAG
>PVHX01031421.1:0-14877 GCA_004024805.1 Geosciurus inauris | reverse complement strand
TGGTGGTGGTGATGGTGGTGGTGGTGGTGATGGGGAGATAATAGTGGTGGATGGTGGCCATGGCGTGATGGCTCTGGTGAGGATGTAGTGTGGCTGGTGGAGAGGGGTGGGTATGAGGAGGAGGGAGACCGCGGGGCTGGGGTGGGGAAGCTCTTGGCCCCTGTCAGTGATGGTCTGTGCCACTCTGCCACACATTCGTTCACTCAGTCCTCATGGTGAGGTAGATGCTAGTCTTACCCCTCTCACAGAGCAGGAGATGAAAACCCAGAGGGGGCCATCACTGGCATGGGGGTCAGACTGAGCCAGGGAGTCTGCCTCTGCCGCCTGTAGGGCTGCCCTCACTGTGCCTGCAGGTGTGGGTCCTGCAGGTCTGTGCCCCCAAGTCTGACCTCGGCTTGAACTCGCTGGCGGAGTGCCCGGGGTAGGGTGCAGTGAGCGCCCATGGCAGTGGTGTGATGTGCTGGATGGGATACTTGGAGGTCACTTGTTCCCTTGCAGTCCATGAACTGTTTTATGAAAAGTCACAACTGAAATAATCAGAAAGTCACAAGGGAAAAAGCCAAAGGTGAGACCCACCAACACTCCCCCTCACTTACCGCCATCCCTGCTTTGTTCTGCATTTTGACAAGGTGCCAGTGTCTGAGTGTCGCTCTGGGTGAAAGAAGGAGTGGGGGAGTCACAGAGTCACAGACGTCCTAGCTGGGGCCTCAGCAGATATGCCCAGCCTCTGATTTTCACAGTCCGTGAGCCTGGGCCTGGGGGCACTGGTGTCTCAGCTGTTCCCCTGGACTGGGTGGGTGCGATGCTCTGTGGGTGGTGGTCTGGAGGTGCCTTTCAACCCTGGGCTCGGGAGCCCTCAGAACCTAGGTCTCATCAGGAGAGGCTGAGCGATGTCCCCTGCCACATAGCAAGGTCAGAACTGGGCCCCGTCCTGGGATGCCCGGGCCTGACCCTTTCTGGACTGAGCTCAGAGGACAGGAGCTGGAGGACTGCGGTGGGCGGGCAGAGGCTGGGTCGACCCTGAAGTCTCGGGAGGCTGGGGTGTGTGTTGGAGCTTGCGGGAATGCGGAACACACCCAGGGCACGCTCAGGGCCTCGAAGGAGGTGTGACCTCTGGCAGGAGCCCAGAGTCTGTAAATGGCTTGGCCCGTCCTGTGGCCACGCTCAGGGGATCCAGGCTGTGGCCTCAGGCTGGTGCTCCAGGTCAGGAGGGAAGGCAGTGTGGTGGCAGTAGGGGCAGCTGATGCGGCAGCCCTAGGAGTCCCAGGTCGCTGTGCCTGGCCTGGCCTCCCACATGGGTGGACGTCAGGTGGGTGGAATGGCAGGGGCTAACCATTACCCTGGCCAGTGGTCTCCAGAAGTCTCCTCTGACCCCAGAGGTCGGAGCCACCCAAGGACCTGCAGCAGGCAGAGCCTGGGTCTCCACCACCTGTGGTGCCATCCTGTTGGCCCCAGACCACTCCTGGGCGGGGAGGCAGACAGGAGCCCTCCAAGTCACACGCGTCCCCTGGTCCTAGGCAGGATAGTAGGGCATCCTCTGAGTCCATTGGTGCTAAGACACTAAGTGTCACAGTTTGGAGGTTCCAGGGGTCAGGGAACAGCAGACACGAGGGGAGGGAATCGTTCTGTAGCCAGGCCACCCTGCTGACCCCACACGCTTTCTTTTCTAGTAAACAGTTTACCTGCAGCCCTGCCTGGCTTGAGGCCTCAGCAGATGTCACATTCCTGTCGTCTGCGGGAGAACCGCAGGCCCTGAAATGCTGTGAGAACACAAGTTACCCTGAAAGGGGACTTCTGTGACCCTTGCCCAGACCGGATCCCAGGACTCAGGGAGATAAGGATCATTCCTCCAACCATAAAATCTGTAAGAATGAGTTCCAGTAGAACTGGTCAGCCTGGGCCTGAGTGACTTAGCCATGTCATGCCTAAGGGGCACTTGAAAGTCTGATGTCATTCTGCTGTCAGTCAAAAGTTGGGAGGTAGAACTGAGCAGGACTCTGGAAACTTCTTTGGGACCCCTAATAAAACTGGAGAGCAGGCAGGGCACACCATCTGTCTCCCCTCTGAGAGGACACACTCCCTTCCTTGAGAGTGTCCCCTTTCCCATTTCCCATTCCTTCTAATAAACCCATGCCTGCCACATGTCTGAGTGACATGTCTGAAACCCTCCTGATGTCAGAATCTGGGTTTGCAGGAGCCTCTGTGCTGCCTCAGTTTCTGAAGGCCTCTGTCCTGTAACAGTCTGAACAGGTGTCTTGGTCGGGGAATGGCAGAGCTTGGGGTCTGGGCTCAGATTTCGACTATCTCTCCCTTGTTGTGCATCCTGGGGCAAGCTGATGAACTCCCTGTTCTGGTCTTTCCTTTGCATGGTGCTCCTGACACCTAGACACAGAGGTGGCTGCCTCTTCCCACTCAGGGCCACAGGGTCTGGGTGGGTGCAGCTGCTCTGAGCTCACCAGCCTCCCATGGACACTGGTGAGGCAGTGGTGATGGGCCCTGGCCAGGCAGCACCCTGCTTGGCAGAGAAGCCCTGAGGCTCCAGGAGATGGTCTCCCTGGGTGTGCTCAGTGGCACTCGGGGCCATCTGCCTGCTGGCTGCTTCTTGCCACCTCCGACTCCTCCTTCAGCACTGCGGCCGGCAGCATCCATGCCCTGTCCTGCGTGAGGGACTTGGCCACAGATGAGATGTGCCCCTGACCCTGCGAATCTGTAATTAAGATGGGGCGTGGACTGTGCCTGGGTAGGGCCGGGCAGCGCAGGGCCGACTGGGTGGCAGGGGTGCCTGCTGCCTCTGCCTGTGCCTGGAGGCTGCCCGGGCACTAGCCCGCTGTTCGGAGCTGCGGAGCATGCGTGGCGGGCGGGGTGCCGCTGTGAGCCTTATGTAACGAGGCTGCTGGGAACAGCCGACTCCCGCACAAGCCCTTCTTTTAAAATAGATCGTTGTCTTTATATAGCTGAATGAGTTTCTTCTGGCTCCGCTGTCTTACAGAGGCGCTGATGTAGGTCAGATATTGCTTGGTGAGAATTAATTAATCTATAATTGTATCGAAGGAAGGGGAGAAAGACAAGCAGCACTCCACGTGCTCCCTGGGCCTGGACAAGCGCTCAGGAGGCAAGTCTGCGGAGGCCAGAGGTGTGCAGGCTCTGCACCTGTGTCGGCCTCGAGGAGCCTGTGCGCCCGGGGCCTGGATGGATGCTGGCTTTGGAGTCTGGCGTCAGCCCCACCCTGCACCCCGAGGTTCTGAGCCCAGCCCCAGCAGGGTGGTGGCCACCTGGCCTGCTCTGAGTCAGTCATGACCAGAGGCCTGGACTCCCACCACTGCCAGACCCTCGCTCTCCACAGAGCTGTGTTCCTCTGTCCGTTCTGTCCCCTCCCTACTGCCCCTGAGCCACCTGGCTAGGTTTGTGCTCCTTGGGGACATCTTCCTCGTGGTCAACAGTGACCTTCATGCTGCCCATGCCCCGGGCAGTTGCCTACTCTTGTCTCCACTGGGCATGGCTGGCAGATACTCCTGGGCCTCTAGCATGCCCATGAAGGCTGGCAGAGCCATCCCCATGGGGGCTTCTCTGGTCCTGTCAGCTGGTCCCCTGGGCTGTTGGACAGAGCCCTCCACTCTCTGTGAGACTGAGGCATGGGCACGCGGGGCCAGGATCTAGGGAAGCTGGTGCTCAGCAGTTCCATTGGGGACACTGTGGTCCGCCCTCCGTTGTTGGCACAGTTCCACCCAGATCGTCCACATTCAGTGCTGAAGACCCCCCTCCCACCTTTCATGTCCCTGCAGCCGTCCTTCAGCAGTCACTGGCTGAGCTGCAAGGATGTGCCCCAAGTGCTGCTGGCTTCAGAGAGGACCTGGAACCTTCTGGGCTCCTCAAGGTGTGGACGAGCCCTGGAGGGAGTGGAGGCCTGGGAGAGGCTGACGAGCACTCAGGTGCAACAGGCTTCCTGGAGGAGGTCAGCACCTCGGGCGAGGTCCCTGGGCTGCCCCACTGGGTCATCGCTCGGGGCCCCTGTCTGTGATGGGCACCAGTCCTGGCTCTGCACCAGGCCTTCCCTGCGCCGGGGGCAGCATGCCCCTGAGGAGTATTGGGAGGCCTGGGACTCCAGGGGAGGTCCTCCACCTGGCTGGAAATTTCATTTCCTTCAACTTTGACCAACAGTGCCAGCCTTGCCAAGCCCAGCCCAGTCAGTGTCTCTGAGGGGCCTGGAAACGGGGCCTTCAAGGGGGTTTCCTGGTGCAGCCGGGTCGAGGGTTGATGTTGGTGACCTGCCACAACCAACTCTAGCCATGGCCCAAGTAGCGGGTGGCCTCCTAAGACCAGGCCTAGAGAGGGCAGGAAAGATGGGCAGAGACCCACCTCCTGGGGGCATCCTGGGGGGCCACTTCTTTCCCAGGTGGCTGACCTGGCACCTGCTGCCTCGTCTCACACAAAATTCAAGCAACTGGAGGAAATGTCACAGTGTCAACAGCCACGCCTTGGAGTCCTGGGGTGCGTGGCCCGGGACCCCCCACAGCACCGCGCCCCCAAATTCTCTGGTGCCTGTATACCTGCACACGTCCTCTGGGGCCTTTGACTCATCTGCAGGTCACCTCCAAAGCTTCATGAACAGAGGCCAAGGGAAGAGCCGTGGCCAGCACTGGGGACAGTGAGGAGGATCAGGTCCCATGGTACAGGCACTGTCCCCATCCTGCCAGTCCCAGGTTGGTCGACTTGGCAGTGGCACCTGCCTGTGTGGGCCCAGGGCACTCCCAAGACACAGGTGGAGTCTGTGCCGCTGCCCCACGCACCCCACGGGGTCTGCTCAGCCCCTGGGACGTCACCGCCAGACCCACTGGCCATGGGTGGGGCCCTGTAACCTCGAACAGACAGACATGCAGTGACTGTGTGTCCCTGTGCCCTGGCGGGGCCCTCACTCCTGCTGGCTTAGCTTCTCGTGACTTAGCGCTTAGGGCGAAGGGGGAGCAGAGGCCTGGGGGTCTGGGACTCCAAGGCTGCCAGCTAGAAGGTGGCATCTGAAGTCCAGTGTCCTCCATCTGCCAAGAGGCAATGTGTTCCCTGCCTCCCCAAAGTGCCCTGGCCTCGACTGTGGGTGAGCGGAGACCCCAGCCCTCCTGAGGCCAGTGCCCTGGGGCGGCTGATGAATGGCCCACTGCTGCTCACCTCTGTGAGCCACACTGAGTCCTGTTGGGCACACACTCTGCGGGGCGTTGGCTTTCCTCCAAAGCAGAAGCCCCAGCAGCGGCCCTCGGCCAGTCGCCTCCCCTCCGAGCCGTTTCCCTCCATTACAGGGGTACTGGGGGCTGCAGAGGCCAGGCCTCCCCTCTCCCAGAGGCCTGGCCCCGGGCTGGGCTCTCTCCTCGCTATCCATCCTTGTTCAGTGTCATGCAAGTGTCAAGCAAGAATTTAAATGAGGGGAAGTGGCTTCAAAGGTCGTGTTTCTGGCAGGATTTCAGACTCTGGTGACGAGGAGCAGCGTGGTGTCCCGGGTCCTGGGCCGTGGAGATGGAAGCGGAGCTGTGCTACAGGGGGCGTGGCGCTGTGGGCACAGCTGTCTCTCCTGGTGCCTCCTGCTCCCTGGTCGTCACAGAAGTCCCAGCCTGGGGCCCAGTAGCCTTTCTGCACTTGGCAGAGAAATGGTGTCTGACTGACCCAGGCAGCTGCTCTCGGCCCTGCCGTGACCTCCAGGGTGCCCTCAGGTCCTCCAGAGGCCGTGGGGGCCTCTCTGGCACGGTCTGTGCCAGCTGTGCTGCTCCATCAGGCTGCTGGCCCGGCCACCGATTCTCGCTCAGGCTGGCCTCTGGCATACCTGTCCCTGGTACTGACCACCTAGACGCATCCAGAGTATCTGGGCTCCGCGCTGGAGTCAGGCTCAGGCAAGGGCAGAGCTGCTGGCTTCCAGCAGATGCAGGTGCTGTGGTGCGTTCTTTGGGGACAGGGCATCCTGGCAGTCTGCAGCAGAGACCAGCAGAAATGAGGAGGGGAGCTGGGGGCTAATGGAGAAGAGAGGCGGGCCCTGCAGGCTACCTGGAGGACTGGCCCTGTGTGAGCCTTGGAAATGGCTGGCATAGGCAGGCGGAATATCTGCAGGCAGTGCAGGGCCAGGTGAGCAGGAAGGAGGACCTGGTGTGGCCCACTGTCTGATATGCACCTGGAGGGCTCCATGCCAAGGTCCCCAAGGCCACAAGCCCCAGCCTCCAAAGGAGGAAACAGGCTGTGGAGGGATGGGAGCTGACCAGACCTGACCAGAGTGGAGCCCTCTGGGCTCAGGCCTCCAGGCTCGCCTCCATGAAAGCCAGAGGAGACAGAGAGCAGCCCAGCTGACCTGCACACACTCGCAGGCACACACGCACACAGGCGCCCGCTTCCCGCTGTCCTCAGCCCGTCAGGGAGAGTGGGAGAACAGGGGTGGCTGCGAGAAGCTGAGCCGGGATGTGATTAATCACTCTCAATTAGTATTCAGGAGCCTCGTCGGAGGACGCGGGCAGGTTAGCTCCAGATTGCAGCAGGGCTTCAGATGCATTTTTATAAATGTTGTGAGCCAAAATAGCAGGCGCAGAGCTGAGCAGGCACCCAACCCAGGGACAAAGCGAAGCTCAACAATGAGCCCAGTGATTGGAGACGGGGGTGGCGCCTGGCACACTGCGGCACAGGAGGAGCTGGGCCTGGGGAAGGGCTCTGCATACAGCTGGTGCTGCATAAATGCTCCTGGGTGGTGAGAGTTCTCAGGGGCCGCTCAAGGATTTCTGAAAGGCTGGCCTAGGGAGGTGGGCACTCTCCTTCCCGACCCTCCACCAGTGGCCAGGCCCCATGGGCGGCACCCACCCACCTCTCCCGAGGACACCTGTCCAGGGCGGTGGGCCTGCTGACACAGAGGCTCAGAGCTGGACACTCCAAGGAGGGAGAAACGTTCTCCAAGGGAAAGGCGGCTGTGCATGCTGAGCGGCCAGGCTCCTGGGCACAGCCTGCAAGTGCTGCCTCGGTCAAGTGGCCGTGGACAAGTTGCACACGCTTGGGCACCACTCTTGGCCTTTCTGGGCTTGGGCTGCAAGACAGGGATGAGGCCTCCCTGGGGGATGCAGGTCAGATTGGGGCCTTTCTGTGGGCACTGGACAGACTCTTCGTGTGCCCTCACACCTCTTACCAGTGGGTTGGCCCTGTCTCCAGAGGTGGCCCCGCAGGCACTGAGGGCACTGTTGGGGAGGGCAGGGTCGCTGCTTGGGTGGCGTTTTGGAGCAGGCCACACCAGTGTGCTCCAAGAGCCTGACTCTCTGGAGCAGGACAGTGAGCAGACTGCCCTGAGGCTGATGTGGGTGGGCGCACAGCACGCCCTCTGTGCCCTGGCTGAGCCTCCCGCCACTAGACGTGTCACTGAAGCCACCTGTGTGGGCTGCTCTGTTGAGGAGCCCAAGAGACAGCGCCGTGAGGGGCCGTGCAGCTCGCAGGCTGGGTGCGGCACAGAGGGGCTGCCGTGGTTGAGATGCTCTTCCCACCATGAGGTTCTGAGTGGGTGGGCACTAGGAAGGTGGGCGGTCTCCCTCCTGACCCTCCACCCATGGCCTGTGGTGTTTGAGGGGTGGCTGTGGGTGATTAGGGTGAACTCAGGCCACCAGGGTGGAGCCCTGTGGCTGATCCTGGTGGCTTCCTAAGAAGGGGACAGAAAAGGAGTTGCACCCTGTTCCCTCCTCTGCTGTGTGATGCCCCAGCCACCTCTGCAGCAGGAAGGCCATCACCCAATGCAGCCCCTCAACCTTGAACCAGACCCGGGGGGCCCCAGAACCCGCTGTAACTCAGCCGCCTGTGGTGACGCAGTACAGGTGGTGGAAAATGACTGGAGCGCGGGTTTAGGATCCAGGCGCTGCAGCAGGCAGCCCAGACTTCCATTAGGCCCAGACTGAGCCCTGGCTTCTCCTGGCCTTGTCCCTTGGGCAGCAAGGGGTTGGGGGCAGCGGCTCTCACAGCACATGCCTCCCTGAGCCTGGCTCTCTTTCAGGCCCACTGAGGCCCTGTCCCGCAGGACTGGCCCCTCACTGCAGCACTTGCCTATGGCTCTCACAGCTTGTTTAACTGGCCGCTGTGCTGAACCGTGGGCGGACTCTGTGGCCCTCACCGGCCGGGACACCACGCCAGGCACGCTGCCTGCCTTCCTCTGCTGGCAGCTCCAGTCCGACTTCCAGGCTGTGTCCTTGCTGGGAGCTTGTGTGTACATAGCCAGGGAATTATTGAGACCCACGTTCTCCATAGACATTCAGATCAGGACGCACAGCCCCGCTGCCAGGCGTACCCCGCACGCTCATGGGTGGCTATTAATTCTTTTATAAATAACTTGATCTTCATCGCGGCCGCATATTATTTATGATAACTGTTGTATTATTTAGGTGCCAGCATCTCCGCGTTAATTACAGCTGCTGGCTGTGTTGGCAGCAGCAGGGATGTGGACGCCCTCTCTGGGTTCAAGGTGACACAGGCTCCTCAGCTTCCTCCTCCCGGCCTGCCCAGCGTCTCTGCCTAGTTCTGGGTGGCCAGGCAACGCACAGTCCTGGTGTTGCGCAGCAAATGGAGGTCTCTGCTGGCGAGGTGTCGTGGCCTGACTGGCCAGGCCACCGGGGACCAGGCAGCTCTAAAGTCCCAAGATGCTGGATCTCGTGACCCAGGCTGGTGGAGAACAGGACAGGTCTGTTGCCATGGGGACAGTGGTCCGTGCCCAAGGAGGCCCAGCCTCAGGCTGGTGTCTACCACAGCCCAGCTCGGCAGGATCTCCGCTTTCTTTGTCACGAGCAGCTCCAAGACGGCCCCTTGTCCCCTAGCCAGCCTCCAGACAGTGATGGGGATCCGGCTGCTGCTCCAGTGCCCAGGGCACCCGCTCAGTCACACATTCCTCTGAACCTAAGTCCTTTCACAATCAACTGAGGCAGAGACCGGGTTGTGCCTAGGTCCATCCTCCTCACCAAGTGCCTGCTCTGCTCTGGGCCCCACCCCGCAGGCTTCTCTACTGTGAGCCCTGGGGCTGACTGTGAGTCTTGGCTCTCCTGCCCCAGTGGCACCCAGGGGTAGCTCACCTGATGCACGCTCCTGTCTCAGGCTGGGGGCTGGAGCCCCGACCAAGGCGCAGGAAGGGCTGGTTGCTCCTGAGGCCTCTTCGCCCTGTGTCCCCCACAGGGTCTGTGTGTCAGTATCCTAATCCCCTCGTCCTACAAGGCCCACAGTAAGGCTGAACCGGGATCCACCCTAGTCACTTAGTCACCTCTTAAAGTCCCCGTCTCCAAGCACAGTCTCCCCCAGGCCTGGGTGGAGGATCTCTGCGTGCGGCACTGGGTCCTTTCCCTAATAGTCAGATGGCCCTGCTCTTGGCTCACAGGGAGACACTGGCCAAGTTTCACTTAAGGAGAGATTCCACACAGGCTCCTCGGTCTCCACTCAATACTGCAGCTGCTCCAAGACCTGGAAGGCACCTGCAGGCTCTGAGCCTCAGTGTCCTCCCGGTGCACAGGACAGGTGACCGGCCCCTTCACAGCCTGGCCTGGAGATCAGGTGAAGGACAAGCCTCATGGAGGGGCATCTGCCTATGTGGGCGTCTGCCCCACTCAAGTGTTGGGTCCTTTGGTGTGCAGGCCCCTACCTGGACACCCAGACCACCAGGGATGGGAGAGTCGGGTTCCTGTCCACCAGGGAGTGACGTCCAGCAAGACAAATGGGTACACGATGGGTCAGAGGTGCAGATGGAGCTGTGACAGCTCTGTTCTCACCAATAGGGACATGAGCCAGTGTGGGCTTCCTGGGGGTAGGATCCTCTCTGGGGATGATGGAAATGTGCCCAGAACCCTCTGGAAGACGCCATGCTGCCGACCTGATGCTGACCTCTCTGGGGCCTCTCTGGGGACTCTCAGGGAATGCAGGGTGGCTGGTCCTGTCTGCTGGGCGTGGAGCTTGCTCAGTAGCACTGGCTCTGCTGGGCCCCTGGAAGGGTAGTGGGTATGAGTCCAGCCAGGCTGGGTCCTGTGTGGCCTCCAGCCTCTCCCTGTCTTGGGAGCCTGGTTTCTGGGGAGCAGCCTCCCTCCTCTTGCCTCCCAAGTCATTCACGTGGATTTGCATACATACATTGTTTCCAGGAGTCTTGGTTGTTTTGGGAGCTGAGACTTGAATCATAAGTATATGTACCCCCAGCTGTCTCTCTGCTCCTTGTCCTGACCCACCCCCCAAGTTCCTTTTAACTCCTCTGATGTCACACCACCTTGGAAGGCGGGGCTTCTATTTTTATTTCTCTTGCTCGCGGGCAGCTTCCCTTCTGTGGGAATCTGGGGCTTGCCAGGCTTCGACGGCCCTGGGAAAGCTGCGGGTTTGATTGTGGGTGGTCACCCCTGGGTATTCCTGCTGGTGGCCTATGGGATCTCGATGGGGACAAAGCTGTGGAGGGAGCCACAGGGGAACAGGGGATGACGGCCAGCACGCAGGGACCAATTCGGCCACAAGGGACCAATGAGAAAACTCAAAAGGCTGGGTCCCTGTCACTTCTAGTCCAGTGTGATCCTGCAGCCAACTCCTAGGGCGAGGCAGGCCAGGGTCACGGGGCAGCTGCCTGGCTGATGAGGCTCTTGAATGCACGAGGGCAGGCCAGGCACGGGACCCAGCAGGCCCAGGCAGTGTGCCCTTGCCCCACGGGTGCTGGTGCCAGCTGGTGGCCAGGGCCAGAGCAGCCAGCCTGCGTGGAGAGGCCAGCTCTGCTGCTGCTTGTGGACACTGCGGGAGGAGTGGCCCCAGGCGGCAAGGCAGAGGCCAGGGCTGTGTGGGGAGAAGGGGCTTCTGTGGGCAGTGGGAGTGGTCCTGGGGAAGGGGCTGAGCTGAGGAACGGGCAGGAGCTGGAGTTCTGGAGGTGCCCGCAGGACAGACCGTGGGTTGCCTGGGCCTGCACCTGGCACCGCCTTTCACGGGGCTCAGCTACTCACCCCCTGAGCCCCAGGCCCTGACCCTGGCTCTCTGTCTGTGGGTACGGACACCCTGCAGTGGCACCTTTGAATCAGCTTTTCCAGGAGTGGCCACTGTGCCTCTGCAGCAGCCTGCCCAGGCCTGGCCAGCACTGGTCCTTTGGTTCGGTGGTGCTACCTTGAGGCGCGAGGGTGTGCGGGGGCCTCTGCAGGCGCTGGCTGGCTGGCTGCGGATCCTCCGGATGGCCGTCTTTTCGAGGCTGCCCACTTGTAGATGGGTGCTTGGCTGTGTGGCCTCTTGGTCTTCCTTTCTCTGAACCAGACACACAGGCCTGGGGACCCTGCCCTCTTGGTGACAGTTGTCCTGGCAGATGAGGAGACAGCAACGGTGACCTAGATGTGCAGATGACGGTGCTGTGAGCTTGCTAACGGGAGTGCAGGAGGTACCGTCGATGGTACTGATAGTTGGGACGGTGGCGAGGACAGTGATGGTCCCTGATTCATTGGCCAGAGTTCTCCTGACTCCTGGCTCCATAGAGGCTTTGTGCAGGAGTGGGGGGGGGCAGTAGGCCCTGCAGCTATCACCAAGCCTGGGGGACACGGTGACAGGCAGGGGAGGAGGGACTTTTAGAGAACAGGCTCCGGAGCTGATCCTTCCAGCTCGGGAGGAAATTACAAACTATCCTGTCAAACAGGGCTATTGACTGGGGCTGAGGCCAAATCTGACATTCATCCGCCCGCATTTGACATTAAGGAACAATCTGCGCTTGGGATTTGCATAAATCTCAGGGGCAAAGGCAGGATCAAATACCAGAGAGGAGCTCTGGGAGAGGGGACAGCTGCTCTGCCGGCTGCTGGTGCTGGCTGGGTGGAGAAACGTCCTGCTGACCAGAGCCACGGTCTTCTCAAACAGCATAGAGAACTCGGGGGGCTGGAAGCCAGGGCTGGACTCTTGTCTATTCTTTTTGTGACAGGTGACAGATGAGCCATCTGCTGCCCCCAGGCACGGAGAGAGGACACTGCCACCTTTAGATTGCATGGTCTGGCAGAGGAGATGCATAGAGTCCCTGCAGGTGGCCCTTAGGGTGGGGTGCTCCCATATGAGCCAGCCTGGCCCAGAGTGGGGCCCTAGCACAGCAGTAGACCAGAGGGCCCAGGGGTGGTCTTAGCTGGCCCCGCTGCCTGTGGCCTTTCTTCCACGTGCTGCCTGGGGTTCTGCCAGCACCCTCCGTTCCCTGCTGCTGCCTCCGGCCTTGCCCTGGTTGGTCCCACCACCCACCTTCCCTGGAGGGGCTGTTCATTGTCTCTCTCCTTCCTTGATGGAAGTGTTCCTTGCCTCCCTCAGGGGCCAGATCCCTGCTCAGGCCCCCGGTCCTTGGGGATCCCTGAGGCTTCCACCTCAGGGCCTGAGCTCTTGGACCTAGCTCTGCTGCCCAGTAATGGAGGACAGGAGTCCCAGGCCACAGCTCCTGGTGTGCCCACCACAATAGCACACCCCAGGGGACAGGAAGAACCCACAGAGGATGAAGGCCCCTCAGGAACAAGGCTGGCCAGGCTCCCTGGCTGCCTAGGTCAGGGCCATGGCCAGAAGGAGGTGGGTCTGGGCTGCTTCCGATGTGGGAGAGGGAGGGGGATGAGAACACCGTGGGGAGGCAGGGTTGAGGGAGGGATGGCACCCATGCAGCCCTGCTGGGCCCCTCCTGCTGGGCAGCTGGCTCATCTGCAGCCTTAGCACATGTTTGCAATTTTGGAAACTCTAGTCTGTCCTCCAGACTGGGCTCTTGGTGGCGGGGTCAGGAGCACGTCCTGTCCACACCCACTCCTAGGTCTAAGGCAGAGCCCAGGCACGGTGGCCCCTGCTGGCCCTGCCTCCTGTGTGGTGAAGGTCCTGCTGCCGGCACCCTGCCAGCTAGCACCCCGAGCTCTGGGGACGCAGTGTGTTATGCAGTCTCACAGGATCGAAGGCACTTCTTCATTCACCTCTTGCAGTTGAGAGCACAAAGAGCGTGGCCACTTAATAAAGCCAGAGACACGGTGGCCTCATCGATCAGAGGGCTCTGGGCGGCACACAGTGGAGGAAAGCCGCTTTCCCTTCTGTTCAGAGCAGCGGACATCTACCAAGTGCCCGCTAGGAGCCTGGGCTCAATGGCTGGGTCCAGCGAGGACTGGCCTCCAGGCTCCGAGGGCATCCGGGGTCGTGTTCCCCGTTCTCCATTCATGGTCCACTTAGTGAGAATGTGCGGAGTCCTGTGCCTTTGTCCCCACTTGATCCCCATGGCTCTCCAGTGGGGCTCTGGGCTTAAGGATTCCGCCCCAGCTCAACCAGCAAGTGCCAGGCCCAAGCCCAAGTGCCGGGCTCTGAAGCCCTGGTCGCACTGGCCACTGATACCTGTAGTGCAGTGTTATGACTCACTAGAGACGTCTGGTTGGAGACTGCCAGCAGGGGATTGAGAGCGAGGGCACCCGGGGCCCAGGGGACCTTGCTGTTCTCCATGATGATGAGGCAGGAGAAAGGGTCAAATGCTCAGGCAGGACACTGGGCTCCTTCGAGCTCAGGTCTCCGTGTGGCAAGGCTGAGACACTACAGGACGGAAGCCAGGCTCAACCAGGTCAGGCCAACGCCTGTGTAAGCAGAGAAAAACAAAACACAAAAAGCTACCACTAACTGAGGGGAGATACCTACTGCCTGCTACCCAGACCTCCACCACAGAGGCACGGTAACCTGATTGGACCAAAGAGCACATGATGAGCTCATGGACTCTGAGGGCCTTGGCAGGACCTCAGGGGCCAGCTCCCTTAACCCGGCAGATCCATGTGAACCCCTAGGCCACAGCCACATGGAATCCCTCCCGAGACCCCTCCCCTCTGGGAGCTCTGCTTTCCTGCTGTTTCTCCTGTGAATCTTGTCACTTCACTGTCTCCCCTGAGTCCGTGGGTTTCATCTTCTGAATTCACGAAACCAAGAACCTGACCCCACGCTCTGTGCTACAGCAACAGCAGCAGCTGACGGGGGGCACAGGGGAGCTGGGCTCACGCTAGGCTCTGCCTGGGTGCTGCATTCAGGCCTCATTCCCCTGAGGGATGGGGCACCCTCACCTCTCACAACGGGGAAGGGGTGGAGCTGAGGGCACTGAGGACCAGGGCTCACCCAGGCAGGGGCTCTCCAGAAGGCATGCTGCATCTGTGTCTGCAGAGCCCAGGGCCCTGGACTCCAGCTGGTGGCTGGGAGGGGCAAGTGGTGGCAGGGCCTGTTTCCCTCCTTCACCCTGCCTCCCAGCGTCCATCTCCTCCACTGCCATGTCTTTTCTGTCTGTGGCCCAAAGTATTCCCTGCTCAGGAGGTTCCTGGACAAAGACAGGGTCATGGTTCACAGTTTGCTGCTTCCCCAGGGCTTTCCCCTGTATCCTCTGGACAGCCTGCACTGTGTGTGTAGAGGATACGGCATCAACAAGCAGTTTTTCTGTGACCCCTACTTGTGCAAATCCTATTGGGGGGTGGGAGGCTGGTGGCAGGTCCTTCAGACCCCCAGGTGGAAAGGTGGAGATGACAGAGCTGGTGCAGGGATTCTGAAGTGACCCTTTGCACACACCTCTGAGTTTGGGGGTTACTCCTTTCCATGACATCAGAGACACTGGGCACAGTAGCTTCAGGGTAAGGGACTAGTCACAGAGGGCCCGCCTGTGCAGTCCTGTGGGGAAAGTGCCTTCCCCACTGCCCTGTTCTCCAACAGCCAGTCTCTACATGACATCCATCTGTGCTCTATCCTCTTCCTTCCAACCACCCAGCTTTCCTTCCTTTAATACGCCAGCCATTCACCTTGTCCATTCACACAGCCATCCATCCATCCATCAGTCTATCCACCCATCCATCCACACATCTATCCACACATCCACACATCCACATATCCATCCATCCATCCATCCATCCATTTATCCGTCCATCCACACATCCACTCATT
>PVHX01031420.1:0-14871 GCA_004024805.1 Geosciurus inauris | reverse complement strand
AATCAGCAGAGAGAGAAAATACACTAAAAGAACAGTCAATCAAAGGAGAACTGAATTCAATTTAAACTAGAAATAAATCAAAATGACAGGAAATAAAAATCATCTCTCTATAATAACATTGAATATAAATGGTACAAACTCTAGTCAAAAGACATAGGAGCTGGGCTCAGTGGCCCACACCTGTAATCCCAGCACTTTGGGAGGCTGAGACAGGAGAGTAACTAGTTCAAAGCCAGCAAGAGTGAGGTGCTAAGCAACTCAGTGAGACCCTGCCTCTGTATAAAACACAAAATAGGGGGCAGTCCGGGAGTGCTAGTCTGAAACGGTCAGCCTAGGTTTATCCTGGGTCAGTGATGGGGCTGAACCCTGCCAACTTGTGGGTTGTTCCTGCTATCTCTCCTGGATTCTTCTTCTGCTCCCTGAAGAGGCAGAACAAGGGTGCGGAGTCTTTTCTTTTGGGTGCTTAGGCCTGGGACGACAGAGGTCCTAGTCTCCACAGCAGAGGGCTAGAGGGATTGAGAGCGAAGTATTCCTTTAGAAATGAGTTGCACAATTGAGAAGGCCCTTGCTGATGCTAAAGCCATTGTTGAAAGATTGAGAGATCATGACGATGCAGCAGAATCTCTGATTGAGCAAACCACAGCTCTCAACAAGCAAGTAGAAGCAATGAAGCAGTATCAGGAAGAAATTCAAGAACTTATTGAAGTCGCAAGACATCAGCCATGGTGCACCTTAGTTATGGGAATCCAGCAAGAAAACAGACAAATCAGAGAATTGGAACAAGAGAACAAAGAATTGTGTACATCCCTGGAAGAACATCAGTCTGCATTGGAACTTAGAATAAGCAAGTATAAAGAACAACTGTTTAGATTGCTCATGGCTAGCAAAAAAGATGATCCAGGTATAATAACGAAGTTAAAGGAACAGCATTCTAAGGAGTTACAAGCACATGTTGACCAGATAACTGAAATGGCAGCAGTGATGAGGAAAGCCCTTGAAATTGACTAGCAACAGGGTTGCAAGGAGCAGGAACAAATATTTCAACTTGAACAAGAAAACACAGGCTTGAGAGAGATTCTCCAAATAACATTTTTGAACCTTAGGAAGGATGATGTATCAGAAAGCACATCCTTGTCAGCATTAGTAACCAACAGTGACCTGAGTCTGAGGAAGAGTTGAACTTCACACCTGGCTCCAAACTGTCACTAAGACTGGCCTTTAAATGAATGAATGAAGAGAAAACTCAATTTCAATCAACCTTTTTTTCTCTATAGTTTGTACAATGCACTGGCTAAGTGATAGCAAAAAAATGTACAGTTATTGGTCATAAACTTTATTCCAAAACAATTGAAAATAGAAACTGAGTCGTAGTTAATTGAACAAATGAAGGGCTTTCATAGTGACAGCTGAACATATCAAGCACTTTCAGCAGACCTGTTGGCTTTCTGGATGATATACTTAGATAAACTTGACTATTCCCAGTAAATGTTTGGGAATTCATAGAATTATCCGAATTTGTAATATTTTACCATGGTTTTGTGAATGGAAGATCCTCATACTCAATGTAATCCTTCTTGTTTGGTGTCAGAGTTAACAAAATAGCTTTAGTGATTGCCTGTCTCCTTTCCCATTAATTTAAATTTTTGTCAAAGAAAATTCAGGTTTAAAGGCTGCAGTAATGTTTTACATGTACCACAAACAAAAGAGGCAATTTAATTATAACTAATTTACCACATAAATGATACTTAGTAGCTAATAATTGTCCATAACTTGCTAGAGTATGAAACATTTCAAGAATGAAAGAGAAAGAATATTGCTTTCTAAGAAAGAAGATCTTATAATAGACATTTAGTAGGTTAAACTACTCTGAAAGAATAAGTTTTGGTTTTTAGTCAATAATGAAAACGAGATTTTTCTCTTTTCTGGTTGGTATTTAAAGATATTATATATTTCATTTACTTAACAGTTGAAGTGTTTGGTATAGTAAAATAGGTATGGTAATTTCAAAGTAAATTCAAATTTCTGTTTTACACAACCCTTTTTTAAGTAAGTAATACAAAAAGTAGACTTAAATTTTAAAAAATATGTATTTTTAAGCTCCATCTGGTCCTCATCCCCTTAAGGTTTTTTTTTTTTAAATAACTTTTCATTTCTAAAGAGGGTTGGAAATCTATGGATTTACAAGTATTGGTTTTATTTTAAAAATCTCAAACAGTACGTAGACTTTTTTTTTAAATGTTTATTTTTTAGTTGTAGGCAGACAGAATATCTTTATTTTATTTGTACGTGGTGCTGAGGATCGAACCCAGTGCCTCACACATGCTAGGCGAGCACACTACCACTGCGCCACAACCTCAGCCCCTAGACTTCTTTTTTAAGCCACTGGATACAGAAACTTTGATACCAATCGAAACCTAAATTTTTCTTTATTTTGTAATGATCATAGAATAAAAGGATGAGTATCAAATATTATTAAATGTACTCATTTGTATTACATGCTAAAATAAGCACAAATAGAAGATTCTACTTTTGAGTATATTATTTGTTAAATATCATATAATGTGATAATTTTTATGTATAATTTCATATATTGGTAAAACTCAAAACTACTTTTCACTTTGGAAATTTTCTATACTAAGTTTGGGCAGAGAGGGACAAATGGAGCTTAATGATTAGAAAAGGGCTAATAGCCCAAAACATTAAATTTCTTTTTTCATTCAGAAGCCTTAACTGATACTTTATAAATGACAGTCTTTTATTTTTTTAAACTTTTCTATTTTTCCAGAAAGTAGTCCTTAATTGAGTGGCACATTCATTCAAATAGTTTTTATCCCAAATAAAACTAAAAAAAAAAATAAGCTACACAGTTGAGATTTTGTCTGAGACAATTCATTAGGCAGCTGTAATTATAAAACCTCACTTGATAAATATTTTTGTAAACAGATGAGTTAATTTATTCTTGGTGTTCTCACTTGAATATAATTTTAAGGTCTTGGGTGTTTGAAAGACTTTGTTTTTAATGACAGTTTTCCACCCCGCCCCCACCCTTTTTTTAAGAACCTCAAATTTGTGTCTGAAAGTATGTACTGCCTAGGAGACTATTTTATCAATAAAGATGAGTGATTAAATTGGAAAAAAATAAAAACACAAAATAGGGCTGAGGATGTGGCTCAGTGGTCGAGTACCCCTGAGTTCAATCCCCGGTACCAAAAAAAAAAAAAGACATAGATTGGCAGATTAAAAAACAAGATTAAAAAGATTGGATTGAAAAACAGGACCCCAAAATATGCTATATCCAAGAGACTCACTTCATAGGCAAAAACATCCACAGACAGAAGATGAAAGAATGGGGGGAAACCATACCATTAACATGGATCTCATAGACAAGTAGGGGTTATAATTCTCATATTAGATGAAGTAGACTTCAAGCCAGAGTTAATCAGAGAGACAAAGAAGTTCATTTCATACTGCTTAGGGGAATCATACCACACAAGATATAATAACCAGAAATATTTATGCCCCAAACAATGGAGCATCTACTTACACCAAAAATAAAGAAATAAATAACTCTTCTCAATATCAAGAATCAAATAGATCACAACACAATAATGGGTGACTTTAACATGCCTCTCTCATCACTGGATATATCATCCAAACAAAAAACTAAAGAATCTATAGAACTAAAAAAGGCAATTAATAATTTAGGCTTAACTGACATATGTAGAATATTTCATCCATCAATGACTGCATACAATATCTTCTCAGCAGCACATGAATTCTTCTCTAAAATACACCATATTTTAGGCCACAAAGCAAATCTTAGTAGATACAAAAAATATAGAGATGAATGAAATTAGAAGTCAATGATCAATAAAAAATATAAACTACTCTAAGACCTGAAGACTAAATAATACACTTTTAAATAATGAATAAATAGCAGAAGAAATAAAGGGAAAAATAATTGAAGGTAAATGAGAATAATGATACAACATATTAAAATCTCTAGACAGTAAGAAAGCAGTTCTAAGAGGAAAGTTCATATCATTGAGCTCATACTTTAAAATAATAGTAAGTCACCAAATAAACAATCTAACATTGCATCTCAAGGCCCCAGAAAAAGATTAACAAATTAACATCAAAATAAGTAGAAGACAGAAAATAATTAAAATCAGAGCTGAAAATTAAATTGAAATTTAAAAATTCAAAAGAATCAACAAAACAAAAAGTTGGTTTTTAAAAAGAATAAACAAAATTGACACTTAGCCAAGCTAACCAAAAGAAAGAGGAAAAACACTCAAGTTTTTAAAAGCCAAGATTTTAAAAAAGGAAATATCACCACAGACACTACAGAAATACAAAGAATTATCAGAAAGTATTTTGAAAATTTATACTACTATAAGCTAGAAAATCTTAAAGAAATCAACAAATTCCTAGAGACATATGACCTACACAAATTGAATGAGGGAGAAATAGAAAATTTAAATGGATCAATTTTAAGTACTGAAATTGAAGTAACCATCAAAAGCCTCCCAACAAAGAAAAGCCCAGGACCAGATGGATTCTCAGCCATGCTCCACCAGACCTTTAAAGAAGAGATTTCCTCTTCAAATTATTCCATGAAATAGAAAAGGAGGGAACCCTTTCAAACTCGTTCTATGAAGTCAGACACCCTGATACAAAAACCAGACAAAGACACATCAAGGAAAGAAAACTTCAGACCAATATCCTTGATGAACATAGGTGCAAAAATTCTTAATAAAATCCTGGTAAATCACATACAAATACACATGAAAAAGATAGTGTACCATGATCAAGTGGGTTTCATTCCGGAGAGGCAAGGTTGATTCAACATATGGAAATCAATAAATGTTATTCACCCATTGATAGACAAAAGTCACATGATTATCTCAATATATACAGAAAAAAGCATTTGACAATGGATGTTGGTGTCAATTCATGTTTAAAACACTAGAGAAATTAGGGATAGAAACAACACACCTCAACATTGTAAAGGCTATATATGAAAAACTGAGGGTCAACATTGCTCAGAATGGAGAAAATCTGAAAGTGTTCCCTCTAAAATCTGGAACAAGACAGGGATGCCCTCTTTCATCACTTCTATTTAACATAGTCCTTGAAACTCTAGCCAGAGTAATTAGGCAAAAGAAGGAAATTAAAAGGATATGAATATTAAAAGAGCTTAAATTATCTATGTTTGCTAGTGACATGATCCTATATTTAGAAGACTCAAAAAACTCCACCAGAATATTTCTAGAACTTAAAAATGAATTCAGCAAAGTAGCAGGATACAAAATCAACACCCATAATATATATATTCCAATGATGAATCTGCTGAAAAACAAATTGGGAATACTATCCCATTCATAATAAACTCAAAAAATAAAATAAAATAATTGGTAATCAATCAAAAAAAAGTGAAGGACTTCTACAATGAAAACTAGAGAACATCAAAGAAAGAAACTGAAGAAGACTTTAGAAGATGGAAAGACTTCCCATGTTCTTGAGTAAGCAGATTAATACTGTCAAAATACTACCAAATTAATATTATCATACCACCAAAATCACTATACATATTCAATGTAATTCCCATCAAAATCCCAATGACATTGTTCATAGAAATAAAAGAAACAGTCATGAAATTCATTTGGAAAAATAAGAGGCCTAGAACAGCCAAAGAAATTCTTAGATTAAAAAAATGAAGCAGGACGTATTACAATAACAGACCATAAATTACACTATAGAGCCATAGTAACAAAAACAGCACTGTACAGGCATCAAAACAGGCATGAAAACCAATGGAACAGAATGGAAGTCACAGAGACAAACCTGCATAAGTGCAGTTATCTCATACTTGACAAAGGTGGCAAAAACATACATTGGAGAAAAGATTGCCTTTTCAACAAATGGTGCTGGGAAAACTGGAAATCCATATGTTGTAGAATGAAACTTAACCCCTACCTCTCACCCTGCACAAAACTTAACTCAAAGTGTATCAAAGACCTAGGAATGAGACCATAAACCTTGCACCTGCTGTAAGAAAATGTAGGCCCAACATTCCAACATGTCACTCAAGACATGAGTCCTTGTCACTCAACAAGACTCCTAAAGCATAAGAAGTAAAATTTAAAATCAATAAATGGGATGGCATCAAACCAAAAATCAAGAACATAAAGAGAATCTATAGAATGGTAGAAAATCTTTGCCACTGCACTCCAGATATAGCATTAATCTTTAGAGTATATAAAGGACTCAAAAAAATTAACACCAAAAAATAAATAACCCTATCAACAAATGGGCAAAGAAACTGAACAGTCACTTCTTGAAAGAAGAAATATGAACAGTCATCAAATATATGAAAAAATGTTCAACATCTCTAGCAGTTAGACAAATGTGAAGTAAAACTACACTGAGCTTTCAACTCAGTCCAGTCAGAATGACAATTATCAAAAATACAAGTAACAATAAATGTTGGCCAGGGTGCAGGGGAAAAGGTACATTTATACAGTGTTGGTGGGACTGAAAATTGGTGCAACCACTCTGGATAGCAGTATGGAGATTCCTCAAAAAAACTGGGAATGGAACCACCATTTGACCAGTTACCTTACTCTTCAGTATATATCTAAAGGATTTAAAATCAGCATACTACGTTGATGCATCCATATCAATGTTTATAGTAGCACAGTTCACCATAGCTAGGCTATGGAGCCAACCTAGGTATCATTCAACAGATTAATAGATACAGAAAATGTGATATATATATACTCAATGAAGTATTATTCAGCCATAAAGAAGAATAAATTTTTTAATTCAACCTTTTTTTGTTACACACCCAAAGGCACATTTGCTTTTAAATGGATGGATCTGGAGACTATCATGCTAGGTGTAAAAAGCCAATCTCCAAAACCAAAAGTAGAATGTTTTCCCTGATATGTGGAAGCTAATCCACAACAATGGGTGAGGAGGAATTTAGAAGAAAAAAAAGAAGTTCAGTGGAATAAACAAAGGGCAATGAAGGAATGGGGGAAAGAAAGACAATGGAATGAATTTGACATAACTTTCCTATGTACATATATGAATATGCCACAGTGAATTTCACCATCATGTACATCCACATGAAATTAACTAAAAAAAAAAAAACACTCTAGGTGAATGGCAGAAATATCAATACATATCAGTTAAAGCAGAGGAAAGGGAGCAGGGGGAAGGGAGGAGTGCGGAGGTACCTGGAACTAAATTAGAACAAGATATATTTCATGCTCTTATAATTATGTCAAAATGGATTCTACTGTTATATATTACTAAAAAGAATATAAAAAAGAAAAATTCATTTGGCATATTTGAATATAGCTGTTTCATAATTATTTAATTGCAGTTTTTAAGTCATACTTCCAAAAGTACATTGACATTTGTTACAAGAAAATATATACATTCATTTAGAAATGCATTAAAGGAGAAGAGAAACCATATAGAGAAACGGGAAACAAAGTGTGTAAGGGAGCAGCCATAAGTTAATTTTAATATCCTGAAAACCAAGCTAAGAAGGAAACATTTCAGGCAAAATAATTCTCACTGCCTGGTGAAAGGAAACACACCAATTTAAAAATAAATTTTATTTGTTCTGGCTTTAGGGGTATGGGAGTATATCCCATCTGTCTTTATGTGAAGATATTGATGAATAATTTTTTTTAATCCTAACTTTTTTCACTATACAGCCAAAGGCACAGTATTAAATTTTATTTCAAAAAAAAGAAACCCTTTTGTAGAAAAAGCTAATACAATGCAAGCAGATGTCTCTTGATCTGACTTGTTCCTAGACTATAAATTAGAACTTATCATACTGTTTCCACATATGGCTTCCTTCCAACATCTCTCATGTTAATTGTACATTGGACACAATCTAAATAATTGAAGATTCCAGAACTGATGGAGGATTAATGTCTGCCTTAAGTCTTTGAATTTGTTCAAAAGTCTATGTAACCATTAAGTTGAGCCCCATAGAGTAGGATGTAGATAATTGGGCCTAGATATTTTTGTCAATAAACCTGTCTATGAGCCACCTTGACCGTACAGGAATCTCAGAATGCTGTATGTTGAATGAAGGTTGACAACTCAAAACCCTCCAGTATCACTATGTAACAGGAACAGATATAAACAGTGGCAAATTAAAGATGCTTACCTGGAGGCACTCAAAAATATTCTTTAAAAAGACACTCAAAAGTCTAAAAAACATTTTGGTGACCATTGTCCTGATGGAATTTGGTCTGCAGGCAGCTAGTTGGGACCCTTGCTGATGATCACTGAATTGAAGTCCTAGCACTTCCTCTTAAGCCAACCAGAATGAGTTCACCACAAATTATGCAGCTAAGTTGCTGGAATAAAATATTTAAAATACTCACTATTTAAGTGTTGGAATTCATTAGCCAAGTATACCTATTTTAGTTCTGTTAATAATATATAATACTATATAGTTCTTATTAATAGTAGTAGGCAATCAGGATGAAGGTCTTCTACTCCATGATAGTACCATGTATCATCAGTTTGAGAATTCTGATCTTCTATTTGCTATAATAAAAGGATATGTACCCATTTAATCTAAATAATAATGAGAGAATTGGTTTATGTTGTTGAGAAGGAAGACAAGAACAGGCTGTCTTTTCTTTCCATTGGAGATGGATCAGAACAGCATATCATCTGCCTTGATTCTGGCTGAAGTATCATGAAGCATTCATATCCACAAAAAAGTCTTCAGCTGGCTTTTATTTTTGGGTGACATACCAAAAAATAAAAATTTAAATTGGATTAAAATAAGTCTTAGCCAAGTTAATATAAATGGATGCTTCTATACTACACCTTTAACAAATAAATTCTCAGAAAACCAATTATTGACTTAGAACTTTCCTTCATTTTCACTTTTTCTTCTACTCAATTTTTTCCCCCAAGTCTAGGCCAGCCCTGTTCAACACTGTTGTTACTAGCCACATGACACTATTGAATTTAAATCAAAATGAATTAAAATTAAATAAAATTAAAGGTTGAGCTCCTCTGTTTCATTAGACACTTTTCAAATGCTCAATGACTACGTGTCTAGTGGATACTTGTGTTAGTTGGTTTTCTGCTACCATAACAAAGTACCTGAGATGATCAACTTCAAAACAGGATTTATTTGGGCTCATAGTTTTGGGGGTTTCAGTCCATGATCTATTGGTCTTATTGCTTTCTGGCCTGTAGCAAGGTGACACATCATGGTGGAGCAAACCCTACTCACCCCATTGTGGCCAGGAAGCAAAAGATAAAGAGGAAGGTCTAAGGTCTCAATATCTCCTTTAAGTCAACACACCCCATATGACTGCACAACTTCCACCTAGGCTTCTGAGAGCTTTTTACCATCTTCCAATAACCCCACAGGCTGGGGACCAATCCTTTTAACACATGGGCCTTTGGGGATGTTCAATCCAAACTATAGCAACACTATGCTGGCCTGTGCACAATTCAGAACATTTTCATCATTATAGAATATTCTACTGGACAACCACAGTCTAGATAACATGAAAATCAACTGCAACTGAAGCCTTGACCATAAAGAAAATGATAAGGGGATGATATGTAGCTCAGAGGTAAAGTACTCACCTATCATGTGCAAGGCAAACCCCAGCACTATAAAACAAAAAGGAAAGAAAAAATGACAAGGAAACTTGTTGAGGGAAACAATTCACTTACAAATGTACCTGCTGATTAAGGAGTCAATTGTTGGCATTTAATTTCCAAATGACGTTTATCCTCCAACTATGACCACCAGCAGTACTGAGGAATAAATTTGCTTCTCCAGCTGAATAATTGCCACCTTAACAATGTCATGGGATGATTCCAAAGTCATACTCAAACCATCTCTTTTCCAATATTAAGACTAAATTAATGCTATTAATATTTTTAAAAACTTTAACACCACACTTGGCTCAGAGCTCCTGTCCTCCCTCCATCCCTTCCATCACCCCATGCAGGCTTAGTGTTTAATGTGGAGGAAACAGATATGAGACACCTTCTTTTGTCCCTCATCATGGACATTTGCCACTGTGGATTCAGTGACAAGTCAGGGATGGAGATAGGACAACAAAATTTCCCTTATGTGATGTGTCTCTATGATGTTGGTTTGGAGGGGTGCCCTACTCCACCTCTAGTTTAGGCAAGGTGGTGCCTCTAGTTGTGGTGGCATCCACTGGTGGGGCACCCTCTACCTAAGTGGTGTGCATGTGGAGTTTCACTCTGTGTATGAATTCCTCTGTCTCCAGAAGCAACTCATCTCCTTCAATCTCACCACAAACACATCTTCAAATATCCAGAGCCACAATCTAGCATTTCCCTCTTCTTTCCCACAGTGAGAGGGGAGAACTAAGAAGAAAGCATGTCATACATTTAGCAAGAGGATAAGTCTCCATATTCTGCAGCTAAGTAAATATTTAGAGGGATAGGATGTCTGTGTCCCCTTTACAAGATACACTCAATCTTCAATCTTCAGGATTTTACTGAAGCTAACTCACTTGGCTACATGGATGGAAAAGCATATTGTCTCTTCCTCCAAGCAATCCCTAGCTACAAACTGGAAATGCTCTCCTTCATCAAGTTCTGGGAAAGCAGAAAAAAAATGGGCATGGAGTAAGCTAGCAATGGTGGCAGGGACAAATGCCATTTAGTAAGCCCTGGCTTACTGGGAGCTTAGGAAAACTTAGTGCTTAGGAAAACTTAGTGCATCATGTCCTCAGCTCTGAGTGTTAGCCACAATTCTGGGACAACAGAAAAACATCAAACTCCACATTCTCTTACATATGTAATAGGAATTAAAGTCGGCCTTAAATTTATGCCTTAAATTTTCTATCCAACCACAGTAAAGAAGATTTTGAGTTATTTAGAAGTAAGTTCCAGAACAGTTTCCAAGTCAGAATAAGTAAAACCACTTGCCTTTTGATACTAGACATTTTAAGGTTTCAAATGTGCTCTTTGCAGCCAACCCAGAGATGAACAACTATAATTCATGTGGACACAGAAGCAGCATAAGGAACCATTTGTCATGAGGAGAAAATACATGGGTTGCTTTGACTAGGTCATTTGAGATAGAGCTAGCCAATGATTGAGTAAAGACAGCCAATTTACATAAAAAATAACTAATGCAGTCAGGGTCTACTGAATATCAGAGGGTTGCCCCTGAATAATAAACGTTTATATCTGAATGAGTCAACTCTAACATAGTAGTAAAAAGCTTCATAGTCAAATCCCTGAGCTGGTAATTCATCTTGACTCCACATTAATACCAAACTTGAGCAAGTTGCAGAACTTTCTGCGTCTCTGTGTACTCATCCCCAAGATGGTGCCTTGTGGGTAGCTATGAGGGTAATGTCATGAGAATTCAGGACTTGCATTGTACTCAAACAGCTTCTATTATTAATTTTTACATTGTATTCTCATAGAATTAGTTCATGCATTGTTTTAAAGGCTTTAGAAGGAGGAGGATAAGAAAAAGAGGAGGAGGGGTGTGTTAATTCACTTTCCATCACTATAATGAAATACTTGAGATAATTAACTTATAAAGAGAAAAGGTTTATTATGCCTAATCATTTCATAGGTTCCAGTTCATAATCAATTGGCCCATTGTTTTGTTCCTGTGGTAAGAAAGTATATCATGGTGGGAGCATGTAGCAGAGCAAAACTGTTCACTTCGTGAAGCAAAAGCAAAAATGCAAAAATCAGACTCCCACTATCCCTTTTGGGAGATATCCTGAATCATTTAAAGACTTCCCATTAGGATCCACCTCAAGAAGTTTCCTTCACTTCCCACTGGCCCCACAGTCAGGACCAAGCATTCAACACATAGGGCTGTGGGACAATGAACATCCAAACTATAGCAAGGAGCAAGAGAAGAAGGAAACTTTAAAGGAAATATTTGATGTCCCCAAAGGTTCATAAAGGCTCAGTCACCAGCCTGTGGTGCTACTGGGAGGTGGTGGAACCTTCAGGAGGTGGTAGAAACTTCAGGAGGCGGGGCCTAAGAAGTGAAAGAAGTAGGTCACTGGGGATGTGTCTGTGAAGGAGAGATGTTGAGACTTTGGCCTCTCTCTCCTCCTCTCTCCCTGCTCCCCCCTCCTTCTCTCTCTTCCTCTCTCTCTCTCTTCTCTTTCTCTCTCTCTGTCTCTCTATCTCTGTCTCTCTCTCTCTCTCTGTCTCTCTCTCTCCCCAAGACATTATACCTTGCCACAGCCCCAAGCATCGAAGTAAACTGACCAGTGCCTACCAGTGCCTAAAACCTATGAAACCATGAGATAAAATAAATCTTTCCTCCTTATAAGTGGATTTTATTGAGTATTTTGTCACAGTGACAAAAAGTTAACTAACACAAGTACCACATTATTTAGGATTTAATTTAATTTTCTTAAAAATTGAAGTCACATTACCATGTGATAATTATTCAAATTGTTTTGTCCATAAGAATCATTGAGATGAATTGTGTTTGGAAATACATACTCTTTTTTATGATGTTGCTATAAATGAGAAAATCACAAAGATTTGGATCACAAAATCTCACATAAAAATGTAATGCTAAGATTGGTCACCTATGTTTAAATGTTTTCACCTTTAACCCATTATTTATAATAGTATTAGAATAAAGAGAAATCTTTTCACTGAAATAAAAATTGAAAAGCAAAATCATCCTTTTCAAAATTTAAGTAGGGGAAACAATTTAATTATCAAATTTCCATTAAAAATGTCAAAAGCCTTTTAATTGAATTAAGGTTATTTGAAACTCCAAGAAAGAAATATACCACTTGCTGTGGACTGAATTGGCCCCTTCCCCCAACTTCATATGTGAAGCCCTAACTCTCAATGTGACAGTTTTGGACATGGGGCCTTAGTTTTAGAGGAGGTCTTGAGGGTGAGGAGCCCTCATAATGGGGTCAGTGTCCTTTGGAAGAGAGATCAGAGATCTTGCTCTCTTTCTCTGTGAGGACACAGCAAAAAAGCAACATTCTGTAAGCTGGGAAGAGAGCCCTCACCAGACACTGACCATGCTTGCTCTTCCATCTTTAACTTCAATCTCCAAACTGTGAGAAAATAAATTTCTGTCACTTAAGCCACCTGGACTATGTTATTGCAGCCCCAGCTGACTAAGCATGCTCTAAGTGCTTCTACTATAATTACTAACAACAGTTTTTAGTAGGTTGAAATAAATGTACGCATTGTTAAAGAAGATAAATTACTTTGAATGAAATCTATATACATTTAGAAATATATCATAAAATGAAAAGAAGAATCCTTTAATAATTTATACATATCTAAATAAAAAGAAAAGGCTGTATTCTGTTGATTTTCTTTACTAAGGCACAGAAAAATGTAGTACTGACCCAGCAAAACCTCCTCCAACTGAGCACATAGCCAATAAGTTAAGAGGAAAACCTAACCTAAAGTGTTCAATTCAGAATTCACTTGCCATATTGGTTAACAAATATATCATTTTCATTCATATATTAGCTTAGACCTTCCTCATTATCATGAAAGGTTAATGTAAAACCATGTAACAGTCAAGATAGTTGGCCCTTAAACCAGAATACATGGGATTTGTGATAAGTCACTTAACAAGTAACCTTGAATTAATTCTTTAACTTCTTTGGACTTGCTCTCTCATCTGTAAAAATGAGATTAATAATAATAGTTATGGGCATGGTGGCATGCTTTGGTATTCCCAACTACTCAGAAGGCTGATACAAGAGGATCACAAGTGCAAGGCCAGCCTCAGCAATTTAGGGACACCCTGTTTCAAAATAAAAAATAAAAAGTGCTGGAGAAGTAGTTCAGTAGTAAAGCATCCCTGGGTTCAATCCACAGAACTGGAAGAAGAAGAAGGAGAAGGAGAAGGAGGAGAAGGAGAAGGAGAAGGAGAAGAATTATACCTGCTTCACTAGGTTGTTATAAGAATTTTTTTAAATTGCCTGGTTTATGGCACGCTCTCCATTAAAGTCTATTGCCCAGTCTATCTGAGTACTGAATTCTGCATATTAACTAAGGTATGTCCAGGAGAATAAGCATAGACCCTAGAACATTCCAGAATATTTTAACAATTCATTTTTTTTTTACTTAGACCTTTTGAAAATTTATTAGACCTTTTATAAGTAAAGTTATCTCCATACCATAACAGAAAGTTCCATATCATATGACATGGAGAATTTTCTGTAACACATATTTATTTGTCCACAATTTTAAATGAGAATTGAAGAAATTTTTTTAAAAATGTTTCATGTTCACATATGATTGTTTTGTCAGAAAACTGAAGTAACTGAAACAAATATATTTTAATTTGGATACAAATGTTATAAAATTTTACAAATCTTCAAATAATCAGACATTAGTATTCATTGAATATTTAAAACAGTTTTCAAATTTTAATTTAAATTTCATTTAATAACAATTAATATGAGTTATATAAAATTAATTTTTTAAAATATTAAGTTTTGATTTAATATTAAGGTATTTAATTTTCCTGTCAAAGTACCATTGTTTGTTCCAATTACTTGACTTTTTTAATTCAACCTAAGCATTTCTGCCTTTTAATTAAAGTGTTCAGACTATTTGGGGATTGTTCCCTTGACGTCTTTTGGGTATTTTTTTCCTCCTTGCCCTCAGGTAATTTCCTCACACACAAACACTGATTCATACTCAGTTGAAGGCGCTAGGTGTCCCTCTTCAGATCTCTCAAGTTCTCTAACGCTTTCTCTCTTCTTAGGTCTTGTGGCCTATAAACTTTTCCACATACCTGATTCTCCAGCTTATCTCCTCAACTCAGAGATACCACCAACATCCACCTGGATA
>PVHX01031419.1:0-14875 GCA_004024805.1 Geosciurus inauris | reverse complement strand
GGTGGCTCACGCTTGTAATCCCAGCACTTAGGGAGGCTGAGACAGGAGAATCGCGAGTTCAAAGCCAGCCTCAGCAATGGCGAGGCGCTAAGCAACTCAGTGAGACCCTGTCTCTACATAAAACACAAAATAGGGCTGGGGATGTGGCTCAGGGGTCGAGTGCCCCTGAGTTCAATCCCCGGTACCAAAAAAATAAAAATAAAAAAATAAAAAAAATAAAACCCTAGGCTCTTAACTTCTATGATCCTGCTTGGCATAAAAGGCAGTTCAGAATCCAATATTTGTTGATAGTAATAATAATAGCTACCATTTGACAAGCATTGTATTAAGCATTGTACATATATTCTTTCATTCAGTAGTTACTATCATTATGCCCATTTTATAGATGAGGACACTGAGACTTAGAGAAGTTAAGAGCATTGTCCATGAGTCCAAAGCGAATAGGTGAGAGAACTGTGATACAAATCCCAGGGTTGGGAGGCAGATGAACAAATGACCAGAGGGACCTAACCCTCACTGGGACCACCATTCACTTGGGAAATGTCCACCGAGGCGGGGGGCACTCTCTCTGAGAGCTCTGACAAGGTGACTGACACCTTGGTCAAGGATTTGCAGGCTTTTATTCCCATGTCTTGCCAAAGGCAGTTCCAGCATAGACTATTTTAAGCCCAAGTCAGAACCAAGCTGGACTCAGAAGGTACCCTAGAATAGGCCAGATTCCCACCTTTTCCCGGGTCTCTCCAGAGCATCTTCTCAGCATCTCTGTCTATTCACAATAGTCTTGCACTTGGAATCTGGTTGGGTTTTGAGTTCCCCAATATCCAGAAAAGCAGAATCCCCAGGACCCTCCCCTAAGGAGAAAATTTTCAGGACCCCCTCTCCCCGCCCCGCCCCAGCTCAATCCTTTAGTTCTTTAGTCTCCAGCTTTGGCATTTCTGATGAGAGTTCCTTGCACGGAGCCATTCTGGTACCCAAGGAAAGAGGGAGAGAGGAGGGTAGGAGCCAATTTTTAGCCTCTCCTCCCCATCTCCTCACCCTCTCAGAAGCCTAGCAGTCCACCCCCACCACTACCCAGCAGAGACTCTCACCTTCAGGCAAAGGCTGATGATGGCAGAACTGGGGAGCAGAACTTAAGAGCCCCGGGGCCACAGCAAATACCTGCCATGAGTATTTAGGGAATAGTGAGTCCAGAGGATGAGAGAGAAGGACTGGAAGAGGAAGGTGGAGTATTTAGGGATGCAGAGACAAGAGATAGAGACAGTTACCAGGAGGGGTTGCAGAGAGAGAGAGAGAAAAGAGTGAGGGAGGAAAAGAAAGGAGTCAGGAGGGTGGGAGAGAGGCAGAGAAAGGAGGAGGGAGTAGAGAAAGAGCCAGTTGCTTTATTCATGGCTGGTGATATTATAGACTGAGTGAAAATCACATTATCGTAATGGGAAAGTTAGAGTTGCTGAGATGATGCCCTGAAGCCTCGGCGCTGATTGGGGTGTGATTGCTATCTGTATTTATATGTAGAAAGCAAAGTTCACTGCCAGTTCAAGATGGTGGCGGCTGCTTTATGCAACATAATTCTTCAGTAGGGAGACGCCCCGAGCAAGCTGAGCGAGCGGAGCCGGGAGTGGGAATGCGAACCAGCGCAAGCGAACGCCTGAGTGCGCGCTGGAGTGGGCGCTGGAGCCCCGGGTGGAGCCCAACAGAGCTCAGCTGCGAAGGACCAAGGTGGGAGCCAGAGGGCAATCAGGGAAAAAGGCCTGCTTGAGGGCGTGGAGGGGGGACCAGAGCTCCGGGTAAGAAGGAGCTACCCCCACCATCTGTCCCCTTCCGGCTGCCCAGAGTTGGGTCCGCGAGCTGTTGGGAAAGAGGAGCTGGAGCCCAAAGGCAGGGCTGGACCAGACCTTCCGGAGTCAGGAGCCCTAAACCTTAGGACCAGTAGCGTAGTGGTAGAACACGCGCGCGCGCGCACACACACACACACACACACACACACACACAACTTTCTTGGAAAAAAGGAGAAAGGCTGAATCCGGCTATGACTCCACTTTAGGAGTTTCAGATCAAATACAGAATTGCCCACTTAAATTTGAATTTCAGATGAACAAGTGAAATTTTAGTATATTCATATCCCATGTATTATTTGGGATATACTTACACTTAAGCAATTATTCACTAAATCTGGCAACCTTGCCCGTTGAGCTCAAGTTTTGTATTGATTTAGTGAGGATCATGCCCCTGAGTGCAAAGAGCCAGATTCACCAATTAATAACTGTGTGGCTTTGAACCAGTTTTGAATTTCCTAGAACTTCAATCTTCTTATCTAAGCAACAAGAGATAATAATAATACCTACATCACCAGATGGTTGTAAACATATGATGAGATATAATATGTAAAATACTCAGTCTGGGCTTGAGTGTAGCTCAGAGGTAGAGTGCTTGACTAACATGTGCAAGGCCCTAGGGTCCATCCCCAGCACTGGAAAAAAAAATGTTTAGTCCACTATTTGGCACAAAATAAGTACTGAGTAAATATCAACCTTCTTACATTTCCTCTAGGTCACCCTTCCTTCCCTTCCCATCTCTATCATAGGCTTCTTAGGAGTCAAATAATAGGTTTATATCAGGATTCCTACCCTGGAAGCTGATGCCTGACTGAGGGCATCCCCAGGTTCAGATCTGATCTTTGTGTGGGGACCACTGGCAGGATGCCTGATCCTACAAGCTTGGCTGAGTTCTGAAAAGCTAACTTCAAGGATGAAACAGGTACTAAAAACAAGCCTATCCTTGACCCCAAGCAAACCGCCACATGTTCCTAGCTAGCTCTTCTAAGTTTGTAGAACCTATCTGCCTGTAGGCTCCAAAGCTTCCTTTCCTCTTGAGCAGTTGTGGGGTGGGGGTGGGGGTGGGGTGATATGATGTCCTGCCTACCTGTGAGGCCACACAGTGAGCTGGGTTTTTTTTGTTTGTTTGTTTGTTTTAAGGTGAGTATTAAACCCAGGGATACTTTACCACTGAGTCACATCCCCAGTCCTTTTCATTTTTCATTTTGAGGCAGGGTCTTGCTAAATTGTTGAGGCTGGCCTCAGACTTGTGATCCCTCTATGTCAGCCTCCCAAGTTGCTGGGATTACAGGCCTGTGCCACGATGCCTGGCTACAATGCACTGTTTGAGTAACTAGTTTTGCCAACAGCCATCCCATTGGAGTATCAGTCCCAAATCCCTTTCTATTCTCTAGCAGAGAGGACCATGTCCTAGATACAGGAGATGGAAATTGTGAGTCTCCTAGGGTCTCTGTGTTTTTTCTCCCTCCAGCTCACCTATCTCAGGCTCAACTCAGAACTGACTGAATGAAGGGTAGGGGTCGCATACAAGATAAGGGTTCTGGAGTAGCCTCACCTGGGGTCCAGACACACCTTCTGATACTAAACCTCCTTCACAGAATGATAGGACTTATTTGCTTCCCTTGCCACAGATGTTCCTGAATCTGGAAAAAAAAAAAATAGGCCCCTCAGCCCCAAAGAGCCTGGTATCTGGACCTACCCTTTGTCTCTGAAAGAGGCTAATTATTTAGAAGCCAGTTTGTGGGCAAATTCAATTCAGGAGTGTTGCTCCTCCTCAAGAGGCCATAGCATCATGGCTTCAGTGTCAGATATATATGTATGAAATAGCCAGCCAGTGAAATGTAATAGGGAGTGGTGGAGTCTGTGGCTGACCCCAAAGTACATGCATCTCTAAAAGGCATCCAATTTCATCTTTCTTTATTTTACACACTACTCATCAAGCCAAACACATAGATGGGTCCTATTTGGTCTGTAGGCAGCTTTCTAGTTTCTTATTTTTCTTTCTATTGACACACCTATCCCTAGCTACAGGGTCTCCAAACATTGACACAGAGTGGACAGCTCACATGGAGAGACATGCTGACCCATGAAGGTGGGAGGAGCCCTCTGTATATACACCAGTGTTAGACCCCAAAGGAGCAGAGGGTCAGTTAGAAAAGCATAAGGGCAGCTGAGGGAGATGGCTGGCCCTCACCTGTAATTTCAGCTTCTCTGGAGGCTGGAGTAGGAGAATCATAAAATTAAGGCCAACCTTGGCAACTTAGCGAGACCTTGTCTCAAAAATAAAAAAATGAAATGTAGCTCAGTGGTAGAGTGCTTGCCTACATGTGTGAGGCCCTGGGTACAATCCCCAGCACAGAAAGAAAGAAAGAAAAGCATAAGAACTTGGCAAGGAGCTGCCCACCCCCAACTAGCCTTCCTGCCTACTTCTTGCTGGCTTCTCCCTTGGCTTCCCCCTCCATGTTTACCCATGGTACCCAAGTCTGCTGCTCACATTGTGTTACCCTCTTACCCTCTCCCATCTACAGCATGGAACACTGTAGAGCCCAAAGGGCATGAGTGGAAATGGCAGAGAAGGGAATACTCTGCACAGTTGACCCATGGGGAGGGGTCATCATACCTTCAGCTGGAGCCCCCAGGACATGCTCTGCCTGCTTTGGGGCAGGAGAAGTGATTCTCTTTTCCCCTCTTTAAGACTCATTTTTGCCAGGTGCTGTGGTGCATGCCTGTAATCCCAATGATTCAGGAGGCTGAGGCAGGAGGATCCCAAGTTCCAGGTCAGCTTGGGCAACCTAGTTAGTGAGACCTTGTCTCAGAACAAAAAATAAAAGGGACTGGGAATGTAGCTCAGTGGTAAAGCACTCTTGCATTCAATTTCCAATATCAAAACAAACAAACAAACAAACTCACCTTTCACTCTAGATCCCTGGAATGGGGATCATAAATTCAAGGCCTAAAACCTCTGTTCAGTCACTAGCTAAAAATTCAGGAATCCCACAAAAGCTCTGGGTCCCAGAAAAGGTTATTGAGGGTTCATTTCTACCATCACTCTGTCTCCAGGTAAGGATGATGGTTTTCCAGGGCATTAACAAGGAAGATCCACATCCTTTCTTGGCCTTAATATAGGGAAGTTCCCAGTGGTTGAAGTCCATACTTGTTAAGAACTCTGTCAGGGGCTGGGGTTGTGGCTCAGTAGTAGAATGCTTGCCTAGCACGCATGAGGCCCTGGGTTCAATCCTCAGCACCACATAAATATAAACAAATAAAGGTATCATATCCATCTGCAACTGAAAAAAAAAAAAAAAAGAACTCTATCAGACTGGGCATAGTGGCACGTGCCTATAATCCCAGAGGCTCAGGAGGCTGAGGCAGGAAGATTCCAAGTTCAAAGCCAGCCTCAGGGCTGGGATTGTGGCTCAACGGTAGAGCGCTTGCCTCGCATGCGTGAGGCCCTGGGTTCGATCCTCAGCACCACATACAGAGCAATAAAATAAAGACATTGTGTCCATCTATAAAATAAAATTAAAAAAAAAAAAAAAAAGCCAGCCTCAGCAATGGTGAGGCACTAAGCAACTCAGTGAGACCCTGTCTCTAAAGAAAATACAAAATAGGGCTGGGGATGTGGCTCAGTGGTCAAGTGCCCTAAGATTATAGGCATGTACCATTGTGCCCAGCTAAAATCCAGTATTATTTATTTATTTATTTATTTATTCATTCATTCATTCATTTTGGTACCGGGGATTGAACTCAGGGGTACTCGACCACTGAGCTACATCCCCAGCCCTATTTCGTGTTTTATTTAGAGACGGGGTCTCGCTGAGTTGCTTAGCACCTTGCGGTTGCTGAGGCTGGCTTTGAACTCTCTGTTCTCCTGTCTCAGCCTCCCAAAGTACTGGGATTACAGGTGTTTGCCACCACACCCGGCTCTTTCAAAGACTTTTGAGAACCGATCCTTGGGTGATTAACTGGGTTATCTGTGTTCCTGCCTCTTCCTTTTCAAGATTGTAAATAAGGCTGCTTATCCCAGCATGTTATCAGAGTCAAAATGTACACACCTTAGGGAACAAGTACCCAATCGGAACAGAGGTGGGCCAGGAGTCAGGAGAGGGCCACTGAACATGGTTTTGTCATCTTTCTTACAGGTGCAGAGAAGACAAGGACTTCTGTCTTGTCTTGGATATAAGAGTCTTTGAGGATGAAAATTAGACATCTCCATGGACAAGAGACTTGACTGGCCACACATTTATTCAGATTTCTCTGAGATTCCTATTTTTTGCCTCATTTGGGCTTGTGTTTATGCAGCATGTTGGGGTATTGTGCATATGTCCCGGATCCCTAGAATAATCCAGCAAGAGGAACTGAAGTTTGGCAGAGAACATTGCACTCGTGATAGAGAAAAGAAAGATGAGGCATATTCCCCAGAACCACTATCAACCCCCATCAGAGAAAAGAAAGCAGAAAATAGCCCAGTACCACTGGGACTGAGGAAGGGGATAATCTGTCCAACGCTGGAGGCAGAATAAAATGACCCCTGCCTGGGACAGATGAAGACATGTCTCTGAGGAAATGTCATTCCACTCCCCTGGAGTGCCCAGTAGGTGGTTGGGTTTGTAACCTGCCCCTCCCCCGACTTCTGTCACCCCCAACACACACACACACACACACACACACACACACACACTCATATAGTCACATGCACATAAATCTTAATTGTGTCCGAGGCTTTTTACAGCATTAATTAATCATATTTAGGGCTGTTTCCAGCTGTTGCTAAGGGAAAGAAGGTCCCACACGCCTGTGACTTAGGGTAAATCTAATCAGATGGAGGAATTCTTTGATTCTGCAGAAACCGAGCATGGGAAAGACACCTCTAATCCCTGAGCCTCCCGGACCCCTGCCTTCCACCTCCCCCCTAACTGCCCTTGGAAATCGATCTGAGCTAGAGAGGAGAGGGAAGGACATGGGAGAGGCACAGGGCCATGGGGAGCAGAGCTGCTGCTGCTACCCCTGCCAGAAACAGGCTGAGGATTGGCTGGAATCTGGAGTTAGGACTGGGGTGCTGACTTGGAGTTTCTGCCCCATATTTGGGCCATGAAGAGGGCTCAGGAGAGCCCGTGATTTCTGAATAGCCACTGGGCTGGAGTTATTACAGGAGGCTGGGCCTGGACAAGTCAGACCAGCAGGTGGGCAATGCTGACCTAATTACAGCTCTGCACAGCCTGTGTGGCCTGAGGAAAGACCTCGCCCAAGCCTTTGCTTTGCTGTGACTTCTCCCCAGAAGCTCTCCTGTGTCTCTCCATTTCTGGATCTGTGTTTCTCTCTCTTCCTAGATCTCTGGAGCTTGGTTTCTCTCTCTTTCTCTAATCTCTGAGACCCTAAGGCACCATCTCATACCCTCATGGGGAAGCTCCTGAAGAGAGACTTCCTAAGGGGAAGGGGACAACTTCTTTGGTTTAGGCTAATAGTCCATCAGTTTCTCCTATAGAACAAATAGGGAAAGGGAATAGGAGGTGGTTGCTGATGAGGGTGGGAACAGGAAGGGCCTGCCTAGCCCTTAGAGACCTGGGTGGTGGGGGGCCAGAAAGTCCCCAGGGTGAAAAGTGAGAGATGGGGGGCTACAAGAACACCAAATAGAGACCAAGTAGATACTGCCCTATCCTCCCCCTACGATGACCCCACCCTAGCTTACCCCCTTGTCGAGGCCTTCTGGGTCCTGGCCTAACTGGGCCTAAATAATTGAGGAGCCCATTATAGCCTTGCTGTTTCCTCACTGTCAAGTGTAAATGCTGCACTGGTCGGGTGGGGAAATGGGGCTAATTTGAATTGATAATAGGAAACGCAGGGAAAAGTCATCTATAGTGAGTGAGGAGCGAGCGATCCCCGAGCAGATGCTAAATCTTGTATAATGAAAGAATCTGCCGATGTCAATTATGTACGAGCGTCTTTGCAGTGGTTGGAGGCGGTGGGCGGGTGAGGGAATGGAGGGCTGGGTGCATCCCATAAACCCAAACACCCATCAAAGGCTCATACATATGGAGTGGTGGAGATTACAGCATAAATTTGAATGTTATGAATGTGCATGAGGGACAGGCAGGAAGCCCACCTCGTAAGGGAAGGAAGGGGACTGTTTTTCAGCATGTGTGTACAAGGAAGCTTTTGTCCTCTTGGTTCCTCAGCTGCGTCTCCTCTGTCTCAGCTGTGTCCCCTCTGTACCAAGTTACATCCCAGGATGAGGGAAAAAAGTCAGGATATGGGGTGGGGAGTGCAGGGAAAGGTCAGCTGTGATTCTGTGGGCTTGGATGTGCATCTCTTAGCATCTTTGAGCCCAAGATGTCCTTGATCCATGTAGAGTGCTGTCAGAAGATCTAAAAATCAGTGTGACCAGAGAGTCAGAGGGACATTTGAAATATTTCTAGAGTGAAAACAGCTTGCCCTCCTGCCTGATAGGAGAGGTAAGAAGAACCAACGTAGACATCGATGCCTATTACAGAATGGGCAGAGGGATCCTGGAAGACAGTTTGGAGGAAGAGGTCACAAACAATGTCACAGAGGGTGCCTACAGCTCAGAATGACAACACCTGGGGCACATCTTTCTGTTGGTGGATACAAATCCACACCACACACGGAAGTGTGCTTGTGAGTGTGCACACACATGCATATCCCGTAGCAGGGCCCAGACCCTTCCATCAGTTCCCAACCTGCCGCAGTTCCCTGAACAGACTCTGTGATTTGTGGGGCAGGCCACCCAGGGACTTTAATCTTCACCGTGACAAATGCAATAAAAGGAACAATTTGGAGATCAGAGCTAAGGAAGACACATTTACAAACCCTTCCCCAAAGGTTGGATGGGGCTGTCACCATGTGATTTGTGCCGGAGATGAAGCAGGGAGGGGGAGAGAGGGAGACAGAGAGCTAGAGAAGGCGGCTGGGCTGGGGAAGAGGAAGCACCCCCATCTCTCTCTTCCTCACCCTCTGCTGGAGCACCGTGGGGCAGGCTAAGCTTGGCAGGAGGAGGGCTGGCCCCACAGGCAGCCACTGCTGCCTCCCCCGTCACGACCAGGGAGCACAACTCAATTACCAGGAACACAAGCCAGAACCATGAAGCTTCAGAGATTCATCTCAGCAGTTCTGAAGCTCTATCTGGGGGGTAGGAGGTGGGAGGTGGGGCTGCAGGGATGGAGGAGGTTTGGAGAAGAGAAAAAAAAAGAGGGAGAGGCAGAGTGGAAAGACATTTTAAGAGAAAGATTGATATCTCAAATTGCAAAAGGAGTCCCTAAGAAGCCCCAGTTTGGGAGAGGACAGGAGGTTTCCCAGCCAGGGCTCCTCAATAAGGCAGGTTTGGAGTGGTCTGAACATATATAGCAACAGTGAGACTGGGAGCACTTAATCTGGGAATAAATCTGTGGGGCAGGCCAATAGATCAGCCCAGAGCTTCAAAGGATGACGCCAAATTGGGTTCTGAGAACCAGGGCGGTAGGTGGCTTGAGAGAATTGTAGCATCAGGCTCTCAGAGGGCCTTCCTTTTCTCTCTGTGTTTCCTTTTACTTATCTGTAAAATGGGTGTTAGTCCAGATTGTCTGGAAGGCATCTGCCTGTCCTAAATCTTGGATCCTGTGAGCCCCAGGTTTCTTGGAGCTAATGACAGGTGACCAGTTAGGAGAGACAAGGAGCAACCTGCTGCCCACCCACCCTGCCTCTCTTGTGGCTGTGCTAGTTACTAACATGTGGCTCCTTTCTGCTGGGATCTCAGCTCTGCTCCCCAGAGTTTGGGCCCACAGTTCTCTCAGCCACTCTACCTGGTGAGAGTTCAAGAAGATCTCCTTGGCCATCTTCGTTCTCTAAAACTTGGTTGCTCTGACCTTCCTTTTGGATAAGATTAACCTTAATTCAAGGCTGTTTTGCCCATAGCTACCTCCATCCCTGCCCAGGAGATGTTCTCTGTGCTGCAGTATCTAACTTTGGAGACTGGAGTTTCTTTTGTGTTTCCTAACTTTGAGCTCCCAATATCTGAGATGTCAGTTTCCTTGACCTGTGCCCACCTCCCTTTTTCCCCATCTGCCTATGATCTTCCCAAGTCCAAGGCCCCCAGCTTCCAACTCGGCTGGGGGACTATAGAGATGCTGGCAGGGAGGAGAATGCTTCTAGAGTCAAGGATTGGTTTGGTTTTTCATCTCATTCAAGGCCATACCTCCAATGTCCTCTACCTTGCTACTGTCCCTGTACTGGCCTGGCCCCCAGCATAGGACTATCTTCCTGTGTTTCTAAGCCAGACCTAGTCCTCATATCCAGGGCAGTGGGCCTGGTGAGTGCCTAAGTGAGGTAGGGAAAAAGAGACATCAGGGATGTGAGCCCTCACTCCAAACTCCCTGGGGAGGATTAGGGGTCAGGTGCTAACTAACAATGTCCAGTTGTCATGGTCATAGTCCTGCAGACACAGGGCAACACTCCCAGCTAGACTGGACCTCTCCAGGGTGGTGATGCAGGGCTGGGTCATGGCCCTGGGGGGACAGGGGAGGTAGAGTGTTGAGAGCATGGAGGAATGTAAGGAGATGGCGGGAACAGACTCATGTTTTCTAAGCTCTAAACATAAAGTGGAAGTGCCATTTAGGAATGAATACAGGGGTTGGAGGGGGCATGGAACTAAATTAAGAACAGGCTGGCTTCCCTGAGTCTCATTTCATCAGAAGAGCAGAGGCAAAAAGTGTAAAAACTTCAAACCAGGTAAATCTCTCAATGTGGGTTCCTCAGTAGACATGAAGGGAACTGAACTGCTAATAGTTGGACGGGGCAATTCCCATGGTCCTCTGCTGCCTCCCTCTGGGAAAGGGTAAGAGGGCGAGCTCTACCCTTCTCCTGCAGTTAGTTCCTCCGGGCTCCTCTACACTGCACCCACCCCAACCAGCGCCTTCATTTCTCTCTGGGTTCTCAGATACTGTATTAGTAAGTGTTCTCCAGAGAAACACAACCAATAGGAGATATAGATATAGATAGATGTGTAGAAAGAGATTTATTACTGTCACTACTTGGAAGCTTGATACAGGAAGATATCAAGTTCCAGGCTGCCTGGGTAACTCAGCAAGACCCTTCTCTCAAAATAAAATATAAAAAAGGGATAGAAGTATAATAGCTCAGTGGTAGAGTACTCATGTGTGAAGCTCTGGCTCCAATTTCCAGTATTAAAAAACAACAACAATAAAAAGAGAGATATTATAAAGGATTGACTCGTGCAATTATGGAAGCTGAGAAGTCCCATGATCTGCTGTCTGTAAGATGGAAGCCCAGGAAAGCCAGCGATATAATGTCAGTCCAAGCCCAAAGACCTGAGAATAAGGGGACTGGTGTGCAAGTCCTGGTCTCAGTCTGATGACCTGAAAACCAAAAGTTCCAAGTCCAGTGCAAGAAGAGATGCAGGTAGGACCCAAGCAAAGCAAAGCAAATTTACCCTTTCTCTGTCTTTTGTTCTGTTTTAATACAATTGGATAATGCCCACCTGCATTGGTAAAAGCAGAATTTCTTCCTAGGTCAATTGATTCAAATGCAAATCTACTCTGGAAACATCTTCACATGCACACCCAGAAACAACAGTTTTCTAGTTATCTGGACATTTCTTTGCTTAATCAAGTGTATATATAAAATTTATATTTATTTACTTTTAGACAGGGTTTTGCTACGTTGCCCAGGCCAGTCTTGAACTCATTGGCTCAAGCAATCCTCCTGCCTCAGCCTCCCAAATAGTTGGAACTATAGTTGCATATCACTATGCCTGGTGATATGTAAAATTAACCATCTTCACACTGGCCAATATTTCCCAGTGTCGCCACTCCAGAGAAGGAACTAGATACAAAGTGGACTTAATAGGTAAATAAAAGGGACTCTGGAATCTGGAAGTTTCTCTGTTCCCTGCCTCTCCTCTCCTGAGAAGAAATAGACTCTGACTTGGCTTGTTCATTTACATTCCCATCCTCAAGGATGGGCTGAGGCTGGAGGGAGAGTAGTGGGCCTAAGAATTGGCCCCTCCCTGTGGCCTCAGCCTTTCCCTGAAGAATAACTTTACCCAGGTTGAATCCCTCTAGCAGCCCAAGTCCAAGCCCAAGTAGGAATCAATGTTAGCTATACTTCACTGTCCTCCAGGGGCCTTCTACCACTCACTCTTCTATAGGATTGATCTTCACTGGGCAACTCTTGACTTAATCTCTGCCTACCTTCACCAGGGTTAGTCCAGCTCAGAGAGGCTGAAACCCCAGATAGCAGTAGGGCAGGGAGGGCCAAAACAGGACCAGAAATGACCAGGGGTCACATAGGCTCTATGAAAGGCACTTCCTTACCCAAGTCCTCAGGTTTGGTCTGGCAGTCCAGGATGATGAGACAAACCAGTCAAGGAGAAAGTCATTCTGGGTCTCTCTCCTCCTTCATACTCATATCTATTAGACCTGTTACTCCAGTTCACCAACCCAGCAAATTCTTACACACACACACACACACACAGAGCTGATCTACCTCCAGTCTTAATGCTCATATGACAAATCATGGAGTGGGGACCAGTGCAGAGGGTTTGGGTTGGGTAGTGCACAGCAGGAGGCTGGGATGGTCAGCTGAGAAGGCAAGGAGAACAGGCATTGTATGGGTGGTTTGCAGGAAACAGTGCGGGACAACACAATGGGGGCAGGCAAGAGACAATGGAGAGGGAAGTAAAGTAGAGGGTCAGCCAGAGGCTGAGCAGGGGCCACCACCAAAGGGCAGAATTTGGGGAATGGCTCCTTTAGCAGAATTCTGTGGTGAGTGGAGCCCAGGACTTGGGTCCACCAGCACACCCTGTCCTGAGAGGAGAGTCCACTTTGCCCTCCAAAGTCACCCTCAGAAGGAAACCATGGGCCAGCAAAGTATGATGTACAGCCCTATAATCCCAGAGATTTGGGAGTCTGAGACAGAAGGATTGCAAACTCGAGGATAGCCTCAGCAAATTAGGGAGTCCTTAAGCAACTTAGTGAGACCCTGTCTCAAAATAAAAAATAGGTATCCCAGGTTGGTTCAACATATGGAAATCAATAAACGTAATTCATCACAACAGACTTAAAGTCAAGAATCATATGATTATCTCTATAGATGCTGAGAAAGCATTTGACAAAGTTCAGCACCTCTTCATATTCAAAACACTAGAAAAACTAGGGATAGTAGGAACATACCTCAACATTGTAAAAGCTATTTATGCAAAACCGAAAGCCAACATCATCCTCAATGGAGAAAAAATGGAAGAATTCCCCCTAAAAATGGGAACAAGACAGGGATGTCCTCTTTCACCACTTCTATTCAACATAGTCCTTGAAACTCTAGCCAGAGCAGTTAGACAGAAAAAATTAAAGGGATAAGAATAGGAAAAGAAAAAGTTAAACTATCATTATTTGCTGATGACATGATTCCTTACTTAGAAGATCCAAAAAATTCCAACAGAAAACTTCTAGAATTAATAAATGAATTCAGCAAAGTAGCAGGATATAAAATCAATACCCATAAATCAAATGCATTTCTATACATAAATGATGAATCCTCTGAAAGAGAAATTAGAAAAACTACCCCATTCACAGTAGCCCCTCCCAAAAATGAAATACTTGGGAATCAATTTAACAAAAGAGGCAAAAGACCTCTACAATGAAAACTACAGAACATTAAAGAAAGAACTGAAGACCTTAGAAGATGGAAAGATCTCCCATGCTCTTGGATAGGCAGAATCAATATCATCAAAATGGCCATACTACCCAAAGCACTATACAGATTCAATGCAATTCCAATCAAAATACCAACATCATTCTTTATAGAAATAGAAAAGGCAATCATAAAATTCATTTGGAAAAATAAGAAACCCAGAATAGCCAAAACAATCCTTAACAAGAAGAGCGAAGCAGGAGGCATCACAATTCCAGACTTTAAATTATATTACAAAGCTATAATAACAAAGACAGCATGGTACTGGCACCAAAATAGACATGTAGATCAATGGTATAGAATAGAAGACACAGAGACAAACCCACATAAACACAATTATCTCATATTAGACAAAGGTGCCAGAAACATACACTGGAGAAAAGATAGCCTCTTCAACAAATGATGCTGGGAAAACTGGATGTCCATATGCAGCAAAATAAAACTAAACCTCTATCTCCCACCATGCACAAAACTCAACTCAAAGTGGTTCAAATACCTAGGAATTAGACCAGAGACCTTGCATCTAATTGAGGAGAAAGTAGGCTCGAATCTTCATCATGTTGGATTAGGCCCCAACTTCCTTAACAAGACTCCTAAAGCACAAGAAATAAAATCAAGAATCAATAAATGGGATGAATTCAAACTAAAAAGCTTCTTCTCATCAAAAGAAACAATCAATGAGGTGAACAGAGAGCCTACATTCTGGGAGCAAATTTTGCCACACACACATCAAATAGAGCACTGATCTCCGGGATATATAAAGAACTCAAAAAACTTAACACCAAAAAAACAAACAATCCAATAAATAAATGAGCTAAGGAGCTGAATAGAAACTTCTCAGAAGAAGATATACAATTGATAAACAATATATGAAGAAATGTTCAACATCTCTAGCAAGTAGAGAAATGCAAATCAAAACTACTCTAAGATTTCATCTCATGCCAGTCAGAATGGTAGTTATCCAAAATACAAGCAACAATAAGTGTTGGCGAGGATCTGGGAGAAAAGGCAAACTCAAACATTGCTGGTGGGATTGCAAATTGGTGCAACCAATCTGGAAAGCAATATGCCGATTCCTTAAAAAACTTGAAATGGAACCACCATTTGACCTAGCTATCCCACTCTTTGGCCTATACTCTGAAGACTTAAAAACAGCATACTACAGTAATGCAGCCACTTCAATGTTTATAGCAGCACAATTCACAATTGCTAAACTGTGGAAGCAACCTAGATGCTCTTCAATAGATGAATGGATAAAGAAACTGTGGTATATATACATAATGGAATATTACTCAGCAATAAAAAAGAATAAAATCATGGCATTTGCAGGTAAATGGATGGAA
>PVHX01031418.1:0-15095 GCA_004024805.1 Geosciurus inauris | reverse complement strand
GGGGATTGAACTCAGGGGTACTCTACCACTGAGCCACATCCCTAGCCCTATTTTGTGTTTTATTTAGAGACAGGGTCTCACTGAGTTGCTTAGCACCTTGCTGTTGCTGAGGCTGGCTTTGAACTCATGATTCTCCTGCCACAGCCTCCCAAAGTACTGGGATTACAGGCATGTGCCACCATACTTGACTTGTGAGTTTTCTTTTTTAACACATGAAATTAAGGTTATTTTACTGAAATTAGAAGGCACGATTATAAGGTACCGGGAAGACTAAAGGTACAGCTAATCTCATTTTACTTGTAACTGTTCTAAAACAGCTGAGAATTTATACCGTTTACATAGTAGCAGACACACATGTTCAAGAGAACCAGCAGATTTTACCTGGGTATATCTGAGTTTCCTTTGTATTAGACAGAGCCCCCTTTCTTCCCGCCATTTTGCAGTTCTGTTTATTTTTCCGAATTCTTTGGCATAAAAGGAGTTGAATTTTTAGTTAAATTTAAAGTATAACTTTGCTTACGAGAATCACTATTTTGCTAGATAGACAGACTGAGTAAAGGTGCAAAATATATAACACACACACACACACACTCAGAATCATATGTTACAGGACAACATTTGGGTCAACACTGGACTAAATATACAACATGTGTCCCATAAGATTATAATGAAACTGAAAAATTCCTAAACCCTAATGATGACATAACTATGATAACATCATAACACAATGCTTTATTCCCATGGTTGCTGATATAAACACACCTGCTCTGCTCCCAGTTCTATAAAAGTACAGCACAAGCCAGTCACAGTGGTGCACTTCATAATCCTAGCTACTCAGAGGAATCACAAGTTGGAGACCAGGGGGAGCAACTTAGTGGTACCCTAAGTATCACAATCAAAATAAAAGAGCTTTACCATTATGTACAGATAATGGTAATCAATGAGTATATTACTGATTTATGTATTGAGTATACTATACTTTTTGTCATTATTTCAGGGTGTACTTCTCTTATTTGTTAAAAAAAAAAGTGCATTGTAAAACAGCCTCATGCAGGTCCTTTAGGTGATGTTCCAGAAGAAGGTTATGCTATCATAGAAAATAACAGCTCCATGCATGCTATTGTCCCTGAAGACCTTCTGGTAGGACAAAACATAGAGGTGCAAGTCAGTGATGTTGATGATCCTATGATCCAGACCCTGTGATTAGCATGCCATCAAAAATTTTAAAAGTACTACAAAAATAAAATTTAGAAATTTTAAAGTCGGTTTGTGGGATATGGTTCAGTGGTAGAGTACAAGTGTAGCATGTACAATTTACAGCATTACAAAAAAATACAAAATACATTAAAGAGAAGGATAACAAGTTCAAAAGCTTATTGAAGCCAGGTGTGCTGGTGCATTCCTGTAATCCCAGCAGCTCGGGAGGCTGAGACAGGAGGATCATGAGTTCAAAGCCAGCCTCAGCAAAAGTGAGGCACTAAGCAACTCAGTGAGACCCTGTCTCTACATAAAACACAAAATAGGGCTGGGGATGTGGCTCAGTAATTAAGTGCTCCTGAGTTCAATCCCCATACCAAAAAAAAAAAATTATTGAATAAGGATATAAGTTTAGAAATAAAAAGTCATAGTAACTGAATGTTAATTTATTATTGAGGAAATAAAAAATTTTAATAGATTTAGTGTAGCCTAAGTTTACAATGTTTATAAAGTCTGCAAGACTGTACAGTAGTGTTCTATGCTTGCACATCCACTCACCACCTTCTGATTATTAACTCCAGGCCAAGATGGGTTTATCATTTTTTAAATTTTAAATCATATTTTAGTAACTTTTCTACTTAGATACACAAATACTTACCACTGTGCTACAATGGCCTGCAATGTTCAGTAGAGTAACATTCTATAAAGATTGTAGCCGTGGAGCTATAGGCTGCACCATATAGCCTAGAAGTGAATAGGCTATTCCACTTACCTTATTCAATAATTTTTTTTTTGTTGTTTTGGTATGAGGATTGAGCTTAGGAGCACTCAATCACTGAGCCACATCCCCAGCCCTATTTTGTGCTATACTCTGTGAGGTTCACACGACATCACCACCTATCAATGCATTTCTTAGGATGCATCCCTGGGGTTAAGCAATATACAACTACATATAACATTTGCAAAGTTCATAAATATCAAATCATATACAAGTTGAGCATGTCTGAAATGATGTCATTATATTTACCACTTTTTGTAATTTTCTAAGGCCTCAGAATGAAACAAACATCAAAGACCTCATAGGTTCTTTGTTAATAAAAAAGCAACCTAATCAGCAATTTTCAATTACTTATAATTTTTGCTTTCTGTATTAAATAAAGGAAGCACTATGCCAAACCAATTAAAATATACATTTTAGAACTGCATGGAAAGCTTATTTATTCATCCAAATGATTCTTGTGAGAGATATTTAATGCAGTTATGTTGGAATCTAGAACTATGTGACATTTCTACAAAACCATAATTCCAGTGTCCAGGTCTTATTGCTTAATTACTGTAACTGCTATATCAATTTAACAAACATTTTCAAATGGAATTTTTATAATAAGTGGATTCTAACATTCACAGAAAAGTATAACTAAGCAGATATAGACAAAAAATAATTCAATTTTTCAAATTAAAATATTAGTACAAAGAACTCACATGCTATCAGCCATCAAAATATATTTTAAAGATACATTATTATAGCTATCTGGGTAAATAATGTAGCACATTATTTTTCTTTATTACTGTGTCCATGCATTATTTTCTCCACCCAAAACTGAGACATCCATACGGTTTGACTGTGACTGAACTGGCCCCATGTCAGTCAGTATTCTGTTGTGGGTACTGGTATCTTCTTGTGTTTAACTTTGTAAGAAGAGGCCTGGAAGTGTACACTTATGTGACTATCAGGAGGAGAGTGGCTCTAGCAAACCCAACAGAAAAAAGGGAGTTAAGGTATTTGCTGAAAATTGGGCCAATTCCCATTCACCTAATAAAACCATCTTCATGCAGTCTGCCATTTTTAAACCACTTTAAATTTTATTTTCTGTAATTTGAAGGGAAATATCTTGTTATGACTTATAAATAATACATATAAGAATTGAAACAATATGTTATAGGGAAAATAATATTAAAAAATGATGAGTAAAATAGAACAGAACCCAGAAACCAGTCTAAAAGCCAGAGAAGAACTTTAAAAAATGAAGATATGTTGAAAGGAAATCACTTAAGAAGTCTGAAAAATAAAAATAAAAAAAAATCCAGGACTGATGTTTTCTATTGTACTAAAATATTTCATTAACAAAAGTAGAACATTTAAACTTGATTCTATAATGACAACATAATGTTGATTTTAAAAGAAGAAACTGATGGCCCAGAAAAATTAACAATGAATATAATGAAGTTGATTTTAAAACAAAATGTAGGCCAGAAGAGAAACAACCTGTTAAATATATACCATAATTAAATATATAGGATATATTTTAGAAAATTGAAGATGGTTTGATGGTTTGAAATTTGCTTATCTATTACTTCAATTCACCACGATAATACATTTAAATGAATACACTGGCCACGCACAGTGGCTCATGCTTATAATCCAAGTGGTTTCAGAAGCTGAGATAAGAGGATTGCGAGCTCCAAGTCAACCTCAGCAATTTAGTGAGGCCCTAATCAACTCAGTGAGACCTTGATTCTAAGTAAAATATTAAAAGAAGTCTGAGGATGTGGTTCAGTGAAGCACCTTTTTGGTTCAATCCCCAGTACTGAAAAGAAAAGAAAATTAAATTAAGCAAAATGAAATGAAATAAAATAAAAATGCACCATACTTAAGAAATTACTATTGACAGAATTTTTTCCAGGAATATACTTAAAGTATTATCAAACAAGAAATAGAAGAAAACTTTAAAATATAAAAACAATAATGCTACATGATAATAAGCACTCACCACTGTTTGTGTATACCCAATGACATAAAAACAAAACAAAAATAATAAAATTGTAAGTATTAGAAGAAAAGGGAAATATACATTTATTTTGTAAATAGTGTAGAATTATCTAATAGTATTCCAGGAGGAGCAAATTAACATCTCTACACCTAGGAAAATATTTTAAAAGTGAACAGTTATAAAACAAATGTCATAAAGCAATTCCTTTTTATATACTAATAATAAATTAAACAAAGAATGTTCCACATCATGTAAGAATACAAAAATGAAAAAAGATCACTATTACCAAACATGAAGATGAGAAATAGGAGGAACTCTTCCATATTACTGGATAGAAATAGTCAATGCTCACTCCCAATTTATTTAATGAATTAGTTTTTTATAGTAAAATGACCAACAATTTTTTTTTATGTTTGGTAAGGTAATGCCATTTAAAAGAATATATATATATAAATATTTATTAGTACCAGGGTTTAAACTTAGGGCCTTGTACATGCTAGGCAAGTGCTCTAGCCCCTGGGCTACACCCCAGCCCTGACAATATTTTGGAAAAAGAAAAGAAAATGTGGTGGTGTCCTTGGTATGAATCCATAAAACATGGAAAACATACCTGTATCAGTGGAATAAACTAATCATGTATACATGTGTGCATATACATATAAAATATAAAAAATAATGTTGACATATTAGAAAGTAGACACTTCAACGAATGTTATAGGGTCAATTGGGTATTCATTTGGGCAAATATGTTCAATATCAAAAATATGTAAATAAAATAACAAGAGCATTTGAAGGCAAATAGGAAATTTGGTTTGTATTATCTAGAAATATGGAAGACTTTAATTATGCTGGAACATTACCAAATATGATCAGAAAAATGATTTCAGTGGCATTAAATAGTTATACATAAATAAAGGTAAATAACAAAAGACAATAGGCAGAGTAAAAGCAAGAAAACAGATAAAGGTCAATGTCTCTTCTATGAAAAGATTCCATATAAATAAATAGGAAAATGTAAGCAGAAAGAATGGATGAAAATGATAGAAAAGTAGTTGATAGAAAAAATCAAATAACTGAAGAATGGATATAAATTCACAAAGTCTCTAGTGAATAGGAGATTTCAAACTGAAACAATGGTATAGATTTATAACTTATGAGATGGGAAAAATATGAGATTATTTACTTTCAGTATTAGAACATATACTCAAAAATACTATTGAATATACATCAGTACAAAGATTATCAAGGTCAATTGATGTAACTATCAACTATTTACTCATTTATTTTTAGTGATAAAATTTGTTGTTGTAGAAGAGTTTATGTAATGCCATTATGTAATGCCATAATGTACGTTGTTATACAAATCCATTCGTATAACAACGTACAGATTTGTATAACAACGTACATTATGGCATTACAAGCTACCTAAATACCCGTCAATAGTTAAATCACTTTTTTTGAGGGAGTACTGGGGATTGAACTCAGGGGCACTTAGTCACTGAGCCACATCCCCAGCCCTATTTTGTATTTTATTTTGGAGACAGGTTCTCACTGAGTTACTTAGCACTTCGCTTTTGCTGAGGCTGCTTTGAACTCACAATACTCCTGCCTCAGGCTCCCGAGCCGCTGGGATTATAGGCACGTGCCACCGTAGCCAGCAGTTAAATCATTTTTGATACAATAATTCCCTGAAACACTATGAGCTATGAACCAAAAAAGGATAGTGTCTATATTTTTTCATAAAAAATTAGAAGTCTGGAATAATATGATTTTATACTTGTAAAAATAATTAAAAAATAAAATATGTGAATGTGTATACTGGAAATTTTAGAAGTACAAATATCATATAGTTGACATTATTTTTCTGGTTATATGGTTGGAAGAAAAAGCAAAACTAACTTTTTAGTAGTTAAAAATTTTTACTTCAACATGTTAAACAACATACTATTTTTATATTTTAAATTTTATATAAAATTTCCCTTTTAAATCACATTCTTTCTGATACTAAGGTATCGTTTATTACATCTTTTAATTCATGTTATATACATAGAAGTATAAGATTATACTATATTAAGAAAATATATTAAGGAATTCAAATACAGGTTTTTAAATAAAATTATTTGGAGAGTATATTTTTGTTTATAGTGATAAATCAAGTTCCAAATCCTTGCATTTGGGAAATATTGCCCATTGATTTCTTTATCGGTTAATGTAGCAGTATATTTTCATTTGTTTATTGCCGTATTTAACAGGTGAAGTTTCTATCTTATAAATATTATATCACTTAATTTTTAAAATGAGTATGCACTGTGTGTTAACTTGATATATTTTGCTCATGAATCAAATTAACTATCAACTATGTATTTAATATCATGAATATTAACATCAAAACACTACAGATTAAATTGAAATTTATAGTTTTACTCTTACCATTCATCATATGGCCCAATTAAAAATGAAAATGAAGTTGAAACATATACACAAGTCAATATATACCTATTGTAGAATTTCTAAATTTTTAATAAATGTTATTAAAAAGAAGAAAGATATTTTCACTAGATGCAGATCAATCAATATGACATCCAGGTTTCACTCATATTCCTATCTGAAGAAAATTAAAAACCATAAAGTATGTATATATGCATGTACATTATGTATATATGTGTGTATATAGTACACACAAATATATACATATATATACACACACATATATATACATATGTATATATATCCTGTGGAATAGGTAAATCTAGATAACATGTATATGATAATGATGAATAAATTTAATGAACTACAAATATTTTTTAAAAAGTAGCATTTTATCATCCTTTAATTGTGGTTAAAGTAAAGCAGAGACCTGCAATGATATCTAATATATAGTACAGCATTTGCGGTAATTATATTCTTCAACTTTATTTATAAATCACTGTTAAAGTAGATTAAGGACAGAAGGTAGCTATGACACATCAAAAATAAATTGGCTCCCCCTCTTCTTCAGGCAATATTCCATACTCTTGTATTGCATACAGTAGTATTCTGTAACTAGCTTGTAGCTTAATCTACTTATCCATTATACAAAAATGTCAAAAAGGAAACACTATCTAGATGCTCTGAGTAGGATCATCAATAAACATCAATTTAAAAATCAGATGCACTAGAATTTGGTTCACATATCTGCCATACTTTAGTTATGCAATTTTGGGTGAATTACATGTTTAAGCTTCAGTTCTCTCATCAGGTAAACAGAACTAGGTAATGCTATGTAGCACATAAGTCGCATTGAAGATTCAGAGAGATGCTACCTGCAAATGCTTAGTTTTTGGCATATCCTAGATGATTATATTCACACTCCATGACCGTCTGCTATTCCCAACCTCACCTACACCCAATGAGCCAAGATCCTAGAAAAATTATCTTTTAAAGAAATAAAAAGGGAGGAAAGGAGGCAAGGAGGAAGAGAGGGAGAGAGAGAGAGCAAGAAAGGAAACTTTGAGGGTAATGGTCATTTTTTTTTTTCAGATCAACATACACCAGCACTGTTAAGATTCTAATTTTTTAAATAATTTAAATCAATTAATTTAAATTAATTGATTAATTTTTATCATTTCACAGAATTTGTGAATAAATTGTTCTTCAATGTCTAATTATAATAAGATAATTGATGGCCAGCAAACATAAAAGTTACAGTACACGAGTTCCTCATTTTGCATTGGGGAAACAGGAAGTTCTAATATAACCTAAGTTACTCAAGACACACTTTGCATACAACATCTCTCATGGGATGCAACTTGAACCTCTTGACAGCATGTCTAACCCTGTCATGGCTCTGTCTTCATCTCTTAGATGTGCCACTCTATTCAACCATCATGTTCTCATACAGTGTGACAGCACAATATTTAGCTATTGGTATAAACTTAGAATAGTTTTTTCCTGTTACTGTTGCTTATATTTCTTATAGTCTTCCATCATGTATTTAAACCAACTTAATTTCCCCCATCCCATATTGGGAGAGAATCAAACTGACATCTCCTGTGAGCATATTCCTCTTCTCAGATTCCATGAAATTGGTTATTTCCAAAGAATGTGAATTTACAACAGCAATGAAAAGGGTGACCAGTGAAATAAAGTGAAGATTTAAAGATTAGGCTTTACTACATTGTAAAGTCCTTATTCTCCAATATCTACATCTATATGGCATGGTGAATACTTCAGGGTGAAATAACAGAAAACAACACACTTGTAGAAATTAAACCCAACCCTTCCCATTATTTTGTAATAATTAGAGTTAAAACAGTTTACAGAGCTCAGAAACAGATAATGCAGAAACACAGCAGGCATGTTTTCTGTCTCTGTGTAAGCCTTTCACATAGATTTGTGGACCACGATAACAAAAGAAAATCCTTTGAGATGTGGTTATGTTTTTATTGACATAGCAAACTACCCAGCATCCAAGATGTTCTGGCTGAGAATTGATCCCTCTTTAATGCTTTTTATAGAGTCTTGCTTCTTTTCATCACTGTGACTTACTGTACTACATCTTGAAAAGTAACTAGTACATAGTTACTTAGTAAATAAGACACCTCTGTCTAATTAAAAAAATGGCTTAAATTATGAAACATTTTCTTCCTGGAAAATCTTTCTTAATACATGTGTGATAGCTGAATTCAACATGTACTTGTATAAACCTATTTGACTGATGAGTCTTAAGTAGCAATATTACATATTTAAAAATATGGGACGTCTGCCTAAGTGTATAAACCTGTCTCATCAGCAAATGGATAAATGTATGATTTTCTAATATACTGTTCTATATCTAATTATTGAATTTCCTATACATTAATGCATTTAAAAACTATTAGGCATTATTAAGCATATCTTTACTTTTTCTTCTTCTAAGTCAGTATGTAGTTAACTTTTTAAAATAATAATGAAAATATATTTATTAAGCCATGTGTAAACTACCAACCCAACTTCTCAAAAGCATGAAATTAAAAGTTAAAGAACATATGTACAAACATACTTGCATATAAATTACATGCTAACCCAGGACCATTTATGCATTAAATTTGGACCAATTGCTCACCTTCTTTTTCTAAAAAAAAAAAAAAAAATGGGTTATTTAAAAATTTTGTCCCAGTATCTCTGGCTTTGGGTGAGAATAATAAGCAATTGCGGCTGGGTATATAAAAACTCATTCTGTTATATTTCATCACATTTTACCAGTTACAATTCCAAACCTGAATTCCTAACCAGTGCCTTCTAAAAAGATATGTTTCCATTTATTTGCTTTGCAAAACAACATATAACACTCCAACCTCCCTATTAATAGGTCTCATTCAAAGTATGCTTTATTTTAAAAATTAATTTGTTTGATTGATTTCCATCAACAAAAGACAGAAGCAGTATCTTAAAGGTCAATTTCTGCACTAAAGCATTATTGTACCTAATGCATAACCATAGAAGCAGGTTAATACTAACATTAACCCCATAAATATAGGTAAGGTCAGGTGCTACCTACCTCTGGCTCACAAAGCTAGGTCATTTCTAACCAAAGACAAAGTCTAGTCTGTGATTGGAGCCTTGTATCAGGCACCTCGGGGACTAGGCAGACCTATTAAATACTCATAGATTTAAAATTAGCAAAGACCAACTGTAAGGCTCATTTATTTTTAGAGTATCAAGTAGTGTAGGTAATTCACAGACCCACTTTTTAAAACCTTTGCATAATCCTGACTTCCCTTGTGAATGTTGGTGCTCTTCACTAGAAAAAAAATGTATATTTTTAAATTGAAATGCATATGTGTGTGTTTCTAATTCTATTTAGAGTGTTTTCAGTGTGTTTTCTTAATGGTAGATGATAAGCAACCAGAACAAAGATTATGATGACGAAATTAAAGACAACAATAGTTACCTTTTCCTTATTAGATTAGCTGATTGACCAGTTACTTACATGTATTTATATTAACTGTCCCTGAAGGTAGATAACTAATAAACCCATGTTACAGATGAGCAATCCGGTTTCAGAGACTTTACTCAAAGTCCTAAGCTAACTAAATTCAAGGTTCAAGCTCTTTACATTATATCACAATCCCTTTTATTTCTTCAGAAAGACTTACACTGCAAATTTAAGGCTCCTGAAGACAATATACATTCAAAATGTTGAGCAAGCATTTGCCAGGTGCCCATGTGTGACTTAGATGATGCCAAGCACAAAGGAGAGAATTGATGAAATATTAGATAGAATCATAATTTTTCTAGCTAAATGTGGATGATCTTGCTTTGGAACGAATGGAGAAGCCATGTAAACAAGATACTATGAAAATATCTCTCAAAGAGATCAGTTCCTATGCTCCATATTCCTTGAGGACAGAGATTAGGTCTAAACCATCGTTTTGTCTCAGAGGATGCAGTAGGTTCTCTGTAAAGAGAACAGTAATGTATGAATGAATGAAGGCTACTCTTTGATTCTCCCTCCACAAGTCCCAATAGTACCCTCATCCTGATGACTATCTTTTTTAATCTCTCTTGAATGCGCCCCTTTTCCATTTCTTCTATCATTGATGGTCTCATACAATGCCAAACACTAGCAGACACCCACAAACAAGTCAAATGCCTCCTACCAGTAACCAAAATTCATTCAAAAATGTGTTTTTCAAGAATTTCCAGGACTTATTCTAAGCTCAGGTTGCATATTAACTCTTTAGTTCTCAACAGTCAATGAAGCTTACAAAGAAATAAAACAAATCATGAGATAGTAGATGGGAGGAGGTATGGTTCTTGGAGTTTTAAGACTGAGACAAAGGTAGACAGTGGTGACTGAGAGTCAACAATGATCAAAGTATATGTCAGCTACATCCTATAGGTTCCAGTGTTTTACTTGATGTTGGGAGACAAGTAGTGAAGGAGAAGAGGGAGTTGAGGATGGTTCTGTGGTTTTAAATTCAGATATGTGGATGGGTGAGGATGTCATTACCCAATGTCAATATGGAAGAGAATGGATTCAGCAGGAAAAGAATTCATTTCAAAAAAATGAATTCAGCATGGAAATTACATGAATTCAGATATGAACACATTGGATTTAAAGTGCTATGGGACAATGAAATGCAAATGTCCGATATTGCTCTTCATGATTGACTGCCAATGTAAGAAGAAATCAGTTTCTTCTCATAAAATGCTCCAAATTTGCTAAACTAGAGTTTCTGGGAATAATTGATGGGCTGTCCAAGTATAAAACTACTGGCACAGCCCATGCTTTTACCCTGGTTGGGATCACTTTTTTAAAAGGCAATTAATAAAGTTGTCTGTATGCCTTAATTTTATTAGTGATAAGACTACATAATTTTGTATCCCAATATTTATAGCTAGTGGTTTTCTTTTATTTCAGGTTTCCTTCTAGAAACAAGATTATTCTTAAAAAAATAATACTTAGCATTGTGATATTTGAATCTAATGTCTAATTTCAGGTCTATTTTTCCAGTTTTTAAGAAACAGAACTTCATCTCTGCCTTTCCCACATTGACTCAACAGATGGCTCATATTAAAATATAGACAAGGGGAAAAGAACTTCCTAGAAAGACAAGGAAGAGAAAGATAGGCTATCAAATGGTTTCTTTGACAGGGTAGATTGAAGACTTCTTTTAGGTTTAGGAGAATAAAGAGAAAATAATTGACCTGGCCTTCAACTGATTTCTAACTAATTTGTAAACTCTAATTCAGCAAATCTCATCCCACTTTAGTTTGAAAATTCAAAATAATACCACTTTTGATAAATAACTTTATTTAGAAATTATACCAGAAATGGTATAATTTTATGCCCCCTTATGAAAAAAATAGGGATTTTTTGATATGCAGCCTTTACAAAATTTACAATTATGCCTTTATATGATATTCATTTATTTCAAAAGTTTGAATAACTTGCTATATTATTTGTTCAATCTATTATTCAGTTAAAATATAATAAGGCTGAATCTATACATTTGACATGTAACTCACAATTACTATTTTGAAATTATGTGAAAATTCTTAATGCTAAACAAAAAATAATTTCAAAATCTCATGCTGTTATAGATTTTATAAAGATCGGACACTTTTTTCTAAGATTTCCATGAAGTGTTGGTGATAAATACAAGGGTAAGCCAGGTTAGACTGAACCCAGTATTCAAGCATTGATTCTCCATCATGACTGCTCAGTAAAATTCATCCTCACTGCCACCACATGGGACTGATTTCAATTTACCACTGCTTAAGCTTCACCTCAGAACCCAGATATCTGTGATGAGTGCCAGATAACTGGTTTACAGGTGATTCAAATTTGCATTAAGTTTAAGAATTCCTGAGGCAGATCAAGATATATAATAACAATAATGGGGGAGAATAGGAAGATACACAGAATAATAGCTTTTATGGGGGCAAATATATAAGAACTGATATATCCAGTGAGGAAGTGAAGGCCAGAATGCTGGGAACACAATTATGGTATTGAAATATGGTATAATTAATGAGGTTTCAATAGAAAAGTGTTATAGTTTGTATATGAGGTATCCACAAAAACTCACATGTGCGACAGTGCAAGGAAGTTCAGAGGAGAAATGATTGGGTTATAAGAGTCTTAATCAAATCAGTGATTTAATCCCCTGATAGGGATTAACTGAGTGGTTACTGAAGTGGTAGGGTGTGTCTGGAGGAAGTGGGAATTGGGGTGTGGCTTTGGGTATATATTTGTATCTGGAAAGTGTACTGTCTCTGATTTCTGATCAATATGTGATCTGTTTCCCTCTAGCACACTCTTCTACCATGATGTCCTGCCTCACCTCTACCCCAAGGAATGGAGCCAGCTTTCTATGGACTAAGACCTCTGAAACTGTGAGCCCTCTAATACACTTTTCCTTCTTTAAAAGTTTTGTGGTCATATCTTTAAGTCATAGCAGTGAAAAAGCTGGCTAAAACAAAAGGGAAGGCCTTTAGGAGACCATCATGCCTGGATAGTGAATTCTCCAAAGGAGTAGGCTTAAAATATAGAGAACTCCAGACAAAAATAGTCATTTCAAAATGATGGCATATAGTCATATTTCACAGATGAACTTGAGAGACTTATGAATAATAGAGAACTCTAGAGAAAGTTAGGCAGATGATTATTTGCAGTTAAGTCATATATAATAGAAAAAATTTGAGAGAATACTCAAGTAGAGATTAGAAATTAATCCTTCAGTTCATAAGTAGCCTTTTTTTTTTTTTTTTTTTGGTACTGGGGATTGAACTCAGGGGTACTCGATCACTGAGTCACATCCCCAGCCCTATTTTGTGTTTTATGTAGAGACAGGGTCTCACTGAGCTGCTTAGCCCTGTGCCTCGCCGTTGCTGAGGCTGGCTTTGAGCTCGCAATCCTCCTGTCTCAGCCTCCCTAAGTACTGGGATTACAGGCTTGAGCCACCGCGCCCGGCTCATAAGTAGCCTTTTGAGTGCAAAACATAATTAATTTGGTAAAAGTCTGAATAATTTGCTACATTAAATTGCAAAGAACTAAAAACAAATTGTTCAAATCATCTGAATGAAGCTCATAGTGCCTTAAAATTCTTGATTGTAACACGGACATCTTGAATGTGGAATATATGGCTCTACAATACATTTCTTTCTAAGGTAGAGCAACTCCAAAATATTTCTTCTTCAGCAGGTACTTGGTTCATCATTTAAAATGGGGAAAGTCACTGGGGACAAATATAATAAAACAGATAAAATGATAGAACCTCTAGAGAAATAACAAGTTTCTTGTAAATGAACATGAAGCCTGGAAACCTTGAAGTTAAACCCTCTGTCAAAACATCTGGTAATGCTCCTGTTACATAAATGACACTTCTCTGAATATCAGTGCTGAATTTTGTTGTCATAATATCATTATCAATGAATATGAACTTAACAAGTTTTGTTCAAATACTTTAATTTTGCTTATCAGTCAACTGCTTGATTATTAAAAGTCAATTTGATCATTTGAAAAAAAGAAAAACAAGTCAAACATTATTTCACCATTCCAACCTATTTTGGTACGTTTCCACCTAGTTGATTTTCAAGGATTTTGCACATAATCAAAACCATGCTCTACAAAAATTTTGCATCTTGCTGTTTTCAAAATAAGTTATTTCCTCTCTTAGTGATTGCATAGCCAACATTTTAATGACAATATTGTATTCCATTGAGTGAATTTTTTACTCCATTGAGTGAATTTTTTATTCATCCTGGACATTTTTGTTCATTTTCTTAAACATCAATTCTTGAAGTATTTTCATTTCTTTATGATCAAGAGTGTTATCCAAACAAACCAATAATAAATTTAAAACATCTTCACAATACCACTTTCAAATAATGTAGGAAAAAGAGAGAGATTCCTTCTATTCCTCTTAGTTCTTATGTGGGCTCTTTGGCTAGACTTAGGAACCTAATTAATATGATAGATAATTAATATCACCAAAGCATCACAATTTTATTAATATTTTGGGGGAGATACCGGGTATTGAACTCAGGAGCACTTGACCACTGAGCCACATCCCGAGCCCTATTTTGTATTTTATTTAGAGACAGGGTCTCACTGACTTACTTAGCACCTCACTTTTGCTGAGGCTGGCTTTGAACTTGCAATCCTCCTGCCTCAGTCTCCTGAGTCACTGGGATTACAGGCATGCGCCATGATGCCCAGCACAGTTTTATTAATTTTACATATGCATGCAGATCTTTAAAAGATAGTGAAGTATGAAGAAATGACCAAAGCATGATGCTTACTACTCTTTAAACAAATCATAATAAATTTGCAAAGGCACAGCAGGACAAAAGGATGTTGAGACTAGAGTAGTAAATCCTTGGGACAGTACTAAGAGATATCTAAGGGATGTAGAAACTAGATAAGGGTTACGTTGGAGTTTGTTTATTCATTTTCATTCCTACCTCAATTATCAGTCTCAGGTGATTGAGGCTATTTTCTATCCTTGGTATGTGAAGCACATCTTTACAGCTTGCTTTGTGTAGGGAAAGCCAGGCCAAATGTCCCTTTGTGAAATTACAGTTATCCAAGTGATTTCAGCTTGAAACAATCAATATGTCAGTTTGGCATGTTAACTACTTTAATGTCTTAGGCAAAGC
>PVHX01031417.1:0-14879 GCA_004024805.1 Geosciurus inauris | reverse complement strand
GGATCCTGCTGGAATTACACCGATCTGGGCGCTCTGGTTTGGACCCACACCCACCGGCAACCGTAGCGCAGCGGGAAATAATGGAGCCGTTTTGGTGTTCTGTGGGCTGCCAAATGTGCACCATGTTTCCCACGTGAGAATATTAGTGTAGCTCACTGGATCAGTTCCACTGCGTCCTTGATTACTGATTTCTCTGTTTCAAGACACACCTCGGTGCCACCTGAAATGTGGGTTTTCTTAATCCCGATGTACAATTTGCTGGTGGTGGATTTGCATAAGTGGCTGCAGGTGCTGACGGTGTTTCTTTTATTTTTTAAATTTTATTCTATCCAAACGTCTGAGTCCCTAAGCTATTCTGAGAGTCAGATATTAAATCCCAGTAAAGTTTCTCTTTTTACCCACCTCAAAGGGCTTTTTGTCCTTTTTTGTGGTTTTATACCATGGACCGTTTTGGAAAATAACCTCCTCTACTCGCCATCTTGTTCAAATCCACTTGTTCCACTTTTCTCGGCATCTTTCCCACCTGTAATTCAAGCAACTCAGGAACTCTACAGCGACCCTGTCGCAGTAAGTGGAATAGACAACACTCCTCAACCGGCACCACTTCATACAGCCCAGAAGGCAAGATGAGAAGACACAACTTGAGTAACTCCACAAAAAGAACCAGGACTTCACAGCCTCCAACTAGTACTCTTGTGTGTAATACATACCTCAAGAAAAAAAGGAAAGAAAGACAATTGGTAACAGACTACCAACATATAATGTTATAGACAATTTGGGGAGGGGTACTGGAGATTGAACTCAGGGGCACTACGACACTGAGCCACATCCCCAGCCTTATTTTATATTTTATTTAAAGATAGGGTCTAAGTTGCTTAGTACCTCACTTTTGCTGAGGTTGGCTTTGAATTTGCAATTCTCCTGCCTTAGCCTCCCAAGCTGCTGAAATTACAGGAAGAGTGTCATTGCACCCAGTGATATAGAAAATTTTTTCTTTTCCTTTATTTAAATTTATTTATTCTAATTAAGTATACATGACAGCAGAATGCATTTTCATTCATTGTACACAAATGGATCACAACTTTTCATTTCTCTGGTTGTACACATCGTAGAGTTGTGTCATATGTGCAGTCATACATGTACCTAGGATAATGATGTTCATCTCATTCCACCATCTTTCCTGCCCCCATAACCCCTCCCCTCCCCTGCTAACCCTTTGCCAGGTCAAAGTTCCTCCATTCTTCCCATACTCCCTCCCCCATTATGGATCAGCATCCACTTATCAGAGAGAACATTTGGCTTTTTGTTTTTTGGGACTGCCTTACTTCACTTAGCATGATATTCACCAACTCCATCCATTTACCTGCACATTGCATAATTTTATTCTCTTTTAATGCTGAGTAATATTCCATTGTGTATATGTACTACAGTTTCTTTATCCATTCATCTATTGAAGGGCATCTAGGTTGGTTCCACAGTTTAGCTATTGTGAATTGAGCTGCTATAAACATTGAAGTGGCTGCATTCCTGGAGTATACTGATTTTAAGTCCTTGGGTATAGACAGAGGAGTGGGATGGCTGGGTCAAATGATAGTTCCATTCCAAGTTTTCTAAGGAATCTCCATACTGCTTTCTACATTGGTTGCACCAATTTGCAGTCCCACCTGCAATGTATGAGTGTGCCTTTTTCCCCCACATACTCTCCATTGGAAACAATTCCTCAATCTTATATTAAGAAACTTTAAAAAAAAATTTTGTGTGTGCTGAATAGTTAATTGACATTTGTATGTATACAGATTTGTCTCACTTTTCTCATTTCTAGCATTCCTTGAAGGTAGTTATTTTCTTGACTGTCTTTTGAGGACTAGAGTTTTTGATTAGTATACTTTGGTTTTGTTTTATATTTTTTTCTTGTATTGTTTTCTCTTATTTCTCTTGATTCTTTTCTTTTCTTTTGCTAACGGCCAACTTCTATTGTATTATCTTTCACTCTTCCTTTAACTCTTTACTATGACTCTCTTTTATTCTCCCCCACAGTTATGACATCATACATCTCTTCTGCATTCTCTCTCTTCACCTTTGTGGAGTAGCAAACCCTTTTGCAAATATACTGTTTCTACTGTTGGAAATTGCTTACCATAGCATTTCTGTTTATAGTACCAATTAACATTGTAGATGTCAAAATAAGAACTAAGAATTTAGTTTAATGCTGTATATTGTTTGCATTGGTTGCTGTTATTATTTGTCTCCCTCTAAAATGTGAGTTACAAGAAACCTTCAGGGACACTAAAACTTCATAGGGTATGAGTTCTGCCTCGGATTCTTAATGATAAATGGGTAGACATAGAAATGGTATGAAAAAGCAAGGGAACAAACCATCCCAAACACACCAAAACACTTCATTAACAGAATTCAATGATAAAAGATAATGGAGGAAATGTCAGAGAAGGAATTTAGAAAGTTCATAGTTAAACCAATCTGTGAGGTAAAAGATGATGTAAGCAGTGAAATCAGAGAGAAAATCCAAGACGTGAAAGATCACTTCAATAGGGAGATAGAAATCCTGAAGAAGACTCCATCAGAAATTGTCAAAATGGAGGAGTCAATTAACCAAATAAACCTCAATGGAAAACATAACCAGCAGACTGGACTACTTAGAAGATAGAGTTTCAGGCAATGAAGACAAAATATATAATCTTGAAAGTAAGGTTGACCATGGAGAAAAATGGTTAAGAGACCATGAACAAAACTTCCAAGGAATATGAGATAACATGGAAAGAACAAATTTAAGATTTATCAGGATAGATGAAGGCTCGGAAATACAAACCAAAGAAATACTAAATCTTTCCAATGAAATAATATCAGAAAATTTCCCAAACTTTAAGAATGAAATGGAAAATCAAATACAGTAGGCTTAAAGGACTCCAAATATACGAAACTACAACAGACCTACACCAAGGCACATTATTATGAAAATGTCCAACATATAAAATAAGGATAGAATTTTAAGTGCTGCTAGAGAAAAATGACAGATTACATTTAGAGGGAAACCAATCCAAATCTCATCTGATTTCTCAACTTAGACCCTAAAAGCTAGGAGATTTTGGAATAATATATACCAATCTCTAAAAGAAAATGGATGACAACCAAGAATTCTACCACCAGCTAAATTAAGTTTCAGAATTGATGAGGAAATAAAAATGTTCCACAATAAACAAAAGTTAAAAGAATACACAATTAGAAAGTGTTACTACAATTAGAAAGTATAAAATTAGAAAGTATATACTACAATTAGAAAGTGTAAAACACACTCAATAAAATATTTCATAAAGAAGAAATGAAAAATAAAATTAAAAATCAGCAAAGGGAGGAACAACACTAGAAGAATAGTCAATCAAAGGAGAAACTAATTCATATTAAAAAGCAGAAATAAAATGACAAGGAATAAAAACTATTTACCAATAATAACATTGAATGCAACTGCCTTAACTCATCAATCAAAAGATAGACTGGTTGGGCATGGTGGCACACACCAGTAATCCCAGCGCTTTGGGAGGATGAGAGTCCAAAGCTAGCCTCAGCAATGGTGAGGCATTGAGCAACTCAGTGAGATTCTGTCGCTACATAAAACACAAAATAGAGCTGGGGATGTGGCTTAGTGGTAGAGTACCTCTGAGTTCAATCCCCGGTACAGAATAGATTAAAAAAAAAAAAAAAAAAAGAACCAACAATATGCTATGTCCAAGAAACTCACTTCATAGGCAAACACATCTACAAACTGAAGATAAAAGGATAGGAAAAAACATATCACTCACATGGAACTCATAAAGAAGTAATGGTTTCTATCCTCACACCAGATAAAATGGATTTCAAGCCAACATTAATCAGAAGAGACAAAGAAGGGCATTTCATACTGCTGAAGGGAATTATAAAACAATAAGAAATAATGATCATGTATATTTGTGCCCTAAAAATGGAGCATCTGTGTGCATCAAACCAACCCTTCTCAATTTCAAGAATCAAATAGACCACAACATAATAATACTGGGTGACTTTAACATGACTCTATCATCACTGGATAGATCATTCTAACAAAAAATAAACAAATAAGCTCTAGAAGTAAAAAGAACAATTAATAATATAAAATTAACAGACATATATAAAATATTTTCTCCATCAATGACTGAACACACTTTTTTCTCAGCAGCACATAGATCATTTTCTAAAATAGACTACATCTTAGGCAACAGAATATCTCTTAGCAAATACAAAAATATACTGATAATACTTTATATTTTATCAGATTATAATGCAATGAAATTAGAAATCAACAACATAATGAAAAATAGAAGCTATTCTAACATGCGAAGACTAAATAACACACTTCTGAATGACCAATGGATAGCAGAAGAAATCAGGGTGAAATAAAATAGTTCAAGCTAAATAAGACTAGTGACACAACATATCAAAATATTTGGGACACTATGAAGACCACCCTAAGAGGGGAGTTTATAGCATTGAACTCATTCATTAAAATAATGGAAAATCACCAAATAAATAACATAATAGTATATCTCAAGGCCATAAAAAAAGGAGAATAAATACCCAAAGCAGTAGAAGACAGGAAATAATTAAAATCAGAGCTGAGTCAGGCATGTTGGCACATGCCTGTAATCCCAGAAGTTTGGGAGCCTGACACAGGAGGATTGTGAGTTCAAAGCCAGTCTCAGCAACTCAGCAAGACCCTGTCTCTAAATAAAATATAAAAAAGAGACTGGGGATGTGTCTCAGTTGTTGAGCACTCCTGGATTTAATCTTTATAACCAAAAAATAAAATAAAATAAAATAAAATAAATCAGAGCCAAAATCAATGAAAATGGAACAAAATTTTTTTTAAAAAATTAACAAAACAGAAAGTTGGTTCTTTGAAAAAATAAATAAAATTGATAAACCCATAGCCACACTAACAAAGAGGATAAAAAACCCTTGAATTTCTAAAATTTGTAATGAAAAAGGAAATATTACCATGGACACTAATGAAATACAGAGAATAATCAGAAACTATTTAAAAATTTCTAATCCAATAAAATAGAAAATTTTGAAGACATTGATAAATTTCTAGAGACACATGACCTACACAAACTGAATCAGGAGGACATAGAAAATTCAAACAGATTTCAAGCAATGAAATTACAGATGCTATCAAAAGCCTACCAACAAAGAAAAGCCCAGGACTGGATAGCTTCTCAGCCAAGTTCTAAGAGATCTTCAAATAAGAACTAGCACTAATCCTCCTCAAATAATTCTATGAGACAGAAAAAAGGGAACCCTTCCAAACTCATTCTATGGAGCAAGTATCACCCCGATACCAAAAGCAGAAAAAGGCACATCAAGGACAGAAAACTTTAGACCAATACTCCTGATGAATATAGATGCAAAAATTCTCAATAAAATACTAGTAAATCACATACAAAAATATATTAAAAGAAGAGTGCACCATGATCAAGTGGGTTTCATTAGAGGGTTGCAAGACTTCTGCAACATATGGAAATCAATAAATTTAATTCATTATATCAATAGACTTAAAGACAAGAATCACATGATAATCTTAGTAGATGCAGAAAAAGTATTTGACAAAAAATAGCATTCATTCATGTTCAAAACCCTAGAAAAACCACAGATAGTAGAAACATACCTCAAAATTATAAAATATATATCTTAACCACAAGGCCAACATCATTATGAAGGGAGAAAAACTAAAAGCAGTCCTTCTAAAACCTGGAACAAGACAGAGATGCCCTCTTTCACCACTTCTATTCAATATAGTCCTTGAAACTCTAGCCAGAGCAATTAGACAGACAAAAGAAATTAAAGGGATACAAATAGGAAGAGAAAAACTATCCCTATTTGCCAATGATGTGATCTCAAAAAAACTCCACTAGAAAACTTCTAGAACTCATAAATGAATTCAGCAAAGTAGCAAGATACAAAATTAATACCCTAAATCAATTATGTTCCTATACACCAATGATAAATCAGCTGAAAGATAAATTAGGAAAACTAGCCCATTCACAAAAGCCTCAAAAAAAAAATCCTGCAAATCAATATAATGAAAGAGGTGAAATACCTACAATAAAACTATAGAACACTAAAGAAAGAAATTGAATAAGACCTTAGAAGATGAAAAGATGTCACATATTCTTGGATAGGCAGAATTAATATTGTCAAAATGGCCATACTACCCAAAGCACCAAACAGTTTTAATGCAATTCTTATTAAAATTGCAATGATATTCTTCATATAAATAGAAAAAGCATTCATGAAATTAATTGGGAAAATAAGAGGGCCAGAAGAGCCAAAGAAATACTTAGTGAGAAAAATGATGTGGGAGGCATCATTATACCAAACTTTAAATTATACTACAGTGCTATAATAAAAACAGAATGGTATTAGTACCAAAACAGACATGGAGACCAACAGAACAGAACTGAAGATACAGAGACAAACCCACAGAAATGCAGTTATCTTATAATAGACAAAGTTGCCAAAAACATACATTGAAGAAAAGAGCCTCTTCAAAAAATGCTGCTGGAAAAACTGGAAATCCATATGTAGAATAAAATTTAACCCCTATCTCACACCCTGCACAAAACTCAATTCAAAGCAGATCAAAGACCTAGGCATCAGACCAGAAACCTTACACCTACTAATACAAAATGTAGGCCCAATACTCCATCATGTCAGCTTAGGAACTGACTCCCTCAACAAGACAAGCAAAGCACAAGAAGTAAAATTAAGAATAAATGGGATAGTATCAAACTAAAAAGCTTCTTCACAGCAAAGAAAACATTAAGACAATGAAGGGAGAGACTACTGAATGGGAGAAAATCTTTGCCACCTGCGCTTCAGATAGAATATTAATTTCCAGGATACATAAAGATCTCAAAAAACAACACCAAGAAAATAATAATAACCCAATCAATAAATGGGCAAAAAAAACCCTGAACAAACACTTCACAGAGGAAGAAATATGAATGGTCAACAAATATTTTGAAATAAAATATTCAATATCTGTAGCAATTAGAAAAATGTAAATTAAAACTATACTGAGATTTCATCTCACTCCAGTCAGAATGGCAACAATCAAGGATACAATTAACAATAAATGTTGCTAAGTATGTGGGGAAAAGACTACACTCATACATTGCTTGTGGGACTACAAACTGGTGCAACTCTGAAAAGCAGTATTGAGATTTCTCAGAAAACTTGAAATGGAACCACCACTTGATCCACTTATCTCACTCCTTGGTATATACTCAAAGGACTTAAAATCTGCATACTACAGTGACGTGTCCACATCAATATTTTTAGTATCTCAATTCACAACAACTAAACTATGGAACCAACCTAAGTGCCCTTCAACAGGTGAATGGATAAAGAAATTGTGGTATATACACACAATGGTATATTATTCAGCCATTGATAAGAATGACTTTGTGATTTTTGCTTGTAAATGGATGGAACTGGGGACTATTATTCTAAATGAAATAAGCCAATCCACAAAATTCAAAGGTTGAATGTTCTTTCTGATATGTGGCTGCTAACACATAACAAGAAGAGAGGAGGGTAAGAATAGAAGTTTAGTGGATTAGACAAAGGGAAATGAAGGGAAGGGAAGGGGTGCAGGAGTAGGAAAGATAGTGGAATTAATCTGACTTAACTTTCCTATGTACATATACTAATACACTACAGTGAATCTTACAACATGTACAACCACAAGACTGGGATCCTAATTAGAGTAAGATGTACTTTATGTTTGTGTGAATATGTCAAAATATACTCTATTGTCATGTATAACTAAAAAGAACAAATTTTTTTTCATTGTAGTCAATATTTAATAAGAAAATCATGATCCCTTGCTACATAATATGAAAAATACACAAACATTTATAAAATTATTTTTAAAAGATTTTCAGCAAGTATACCTGGATAGGCCATGCTACTTTCTATGCCTTTTGGTCTTTTATTTGTTTGTTTGTTTGTTTGTTTGTTCTATTTAGGTTTCCATGATAGCAGAGTGCAATTTGATTCATTGTACACTGATGGAGGATAACATTTCATTTCTCTGGTTGTATGTGATGTAGAATCACAACATACATGCAGTAATACATAAAGCTAGGGCTATAATGTCCATCATATTCCATCACCTTTACTTATTTATTTATTTTAAAAAATAAACAAATGGTTATACTACCAAAAGCATTACACATATTCAATGCAATCTCCACCAAATTACCAGTGAACTCAAAAAAGCAATTCTAAGATTCATTGGAAAAATAAGGGATCTGAAATAGACAAAGCAATCCTGAGCAAAAAGAGTGATGCTGGGTGAACCACACTACCAGACCTCAAAATATACTACAGAGCTACAGTAACAAAAATAGCATTATATGGCACCCAAACAGACATGAAGACCAATGGAATAGAATAGAAGATACAGAGACAGACACATAGATATAATTATCTCATAGTAGAGAAAGGTACCAAAAACATGTTGGAGAAAAGATAGCCTCTTCAACAAATGGTGCTGGGAAAACTGGAAATCTATATGTAGAAGAAGGAATGTTGATCTCTATCTTTCACCATGCACAAAAGTCAACTCAAAGTTGATGAAAGACCTAGGAATTAGACCCAAAACTCTGTACCTGCACTTCAACATGTCAACTCAGGAACTGACTTCCTTGTTTTTTTTTTTTAATTTTTAGTTGGACATAACTTTATTTATTTATTTATTTTGTGTGGTGCTGAGGATTGAACCCAGTGCCTCACACATGCTAGGCAAGTGCTCTAAGTCAAAACTCCAGCCCAGGAACTGACTTCCTTAACAAGACTCCTAAAGCGCAAAAAGCAAAACCAGAAACCAATAAATGAGATGGCAGCCAATTAAAAAGCTTCTTCACAGCAAAAGAAACAATCAGGAGCATGAAGATAGAGTCTAAAGAATGGGAGAAAATCTTTGCCACCTGCTCCTCAGGTAAGGCATTAATAATTTTCCTAAATAGAAAGACTCAAAATAAGAAAACATTTTCATTCTGCCATAATTTAATATTGAAACTAATTCAATGTTTTTATACATGGCTTTTAGATTTTAAATTTACCTTCTTCTTCAATCTGGAAATTATTTTGCAAAGTCTATCACTACTGCATGTAATTCTCTCACCATAGGACACTGCCCATCCAAAATGCACATGAGGGGAGAGATGTGGGCCTGCCGATTTCTGTTGTTATTCCTTAAGCAATAGTTATGAACTAAAGCTTATTCTTTCCTCTACAGATTGGTTCTCATGAATTCAGCTCAGTAACAAAGAAATGTTCCTTGAAATTTGACATGATGGAAATAAAAAAGCCAAAGTCCTGATTTTCTCATTTTTGTGTAACCTTATGTTTTAGAAAATAACCTTATGTTTTAGAAAATCTATCTTCAAGGTTTTTAATATTATTTCCCCCTTTTTTTGTTTCTGGTTTAGTTTTATGGCTTTTTTCTTGTTTCACTGTGGTAAGAACAGTTAACATGAGACCTACCATCTCAACAAAATTGTTAAAGTGTATACTATAGTATCCTTAACTATAGGCACAGTGTTCACATTAAAAAAATTTGGGAGGTGCACTTTTCCTAAAACTATTCATGTCAAATGGGATAATCTCTGATGCTCTTGTCACACACAAGAGATCAGGAGATAGAATGGCATGAAAACTTACATGTTTCTGGTGCCTGCTAAATAAGATATTATCAGTGTTAGGTATTTAAAATATACTATCATATTTAATTGTTTAGGTATTTGTTTTACTTAATACTTGTGATATTTCATTTTTCCTAATGATGATACAGGCTGATCTTCTTGTTACATGTGAGAGGTAAGGAGGTAGAATGGCAAGAAAAGTAATGTTTATCTGGTGCCTGACATGTAAGAGGATCAGTGCTAAGTATTTCAATTATGCTATCATATTTAATTATTTAGTTATTTAATATTTGTAATATTTTATTTTTACTAATATTGACACAAGCTTGGAATATCACTATAATCTGCATACCTATGATTTCTATGCAATTAACAACATTTTGATAAAAACTTGAATTTCAGATGTCTTATTCACCTGTCAAATGCTATAATTATATCAGAAGATATGAACACTATGATCAGCGGTGATGTTGCCAACAATCTGGATTAGGAGGACAATTTCCCCTTTGGCCTCTCCTCTAGAGATTGCTTTGTAAATCAGAGAAGTAACCATCTGGCCAAATTCGTTTACAAATATAACTTTCTACTAGGAAATCAAGACTATTAGGAAAGTCTGGAAGGGAGCTATTCAACTCAGATGTCTAATCAAACCAACAGCATTTTCCAGTTACTTAGTATAGCTTGTCCTCATTTACTAGCATCTTTAAGATGGCCATGATTTTTATATGAAGTATGTTTTTGTATTCAGAATGTAAAATAAATATCCACTATGGTGGCAAGATAAAGAAGATAAAATTAAAATTTAGAAATATCTTAGTGTGTAGAGTTATAACACTTTTAATATTTGTGAATACTCATTTGTACTATACATGTGTATATGTATGTGTGTGTACACATCTATAATAATATGATAATGCCAATTTTAAAGGAGAACAGTTGTCTTTTTACTGTTTTGATGATTTCAGTTTTTTTAAACCTTTTTGTTCAGCAGTGTTTAATATTATAAATTGGGGATTATTTTCATGTCCATAAAATCTTCTTTTGTGGGAGAGGGGTACCGGGGATTGAACTCAGGGGTACTCAACCACTAAGCCACATCCTCAGCCCTATTTTGTGTTTTATGTAGAGACAGGGTCTCCCTAAGTTGCTTAGTGCCTTGCTGTTGCTGAGGCTGGCTTTGAACTTGCAATTCTCCTGTCTCAGCCTCCCTAAGTGTTGGGATTACAGGCGTGCGCCACTGCACCCAGCCATAAAATCTTTAAAAACAATTTTAATAAATATCTGCTATTCTATTTTTAGTTTTTCATTTCTATTATTTCAAAGATATTGGATTTTTATATTATATTTTTACCTAATGAACAGTAGATTGATAAATATGTTCTTTACAAATTAGTACATTTCTAGTTATTCTATTGCTATATATTCTTACAACAGGAATTATTAAATAAAAGAACACATACATTTAAATTTTCATCACCATTTGTCAACTAGATTTTGAGAAAGTGTCCTGTATAGATACCAAGAGAGTTGTGACTTGTCCCTGATCTGAAGTGGGAAAAGACAGGGCATGAATATTATTACAATCTTTTGCCTCAGGAATAAAAGAGAATAAAGCAATTCATTTGTAACCCCATTTTAATTTCTTTTCATAAAGACACTTTAGTTTGTATGCAATTAAGGGAGTCTTAATTTATTGTGCTTTTATTTATGCAGGGTAAGTAATGGGGGAGAATTTCAAATTTCTTACCTATGCACAGGACATTATTTCCATGGTCTACCCATTTGTACATGAAAAATAAATTCTGCACATTTGCTAGGTTTGTGTCTGATGTCTTAAGTAGAGATTATGGCGTTTTGGACTAACATGTCCTGAGACACGTCCTTTCATTGATCTGTACTTATTCTTTTTTTTATATATTTTTTTTAGTTGTAGACGGACACACAATGTCTTTATTTTTTTTTTTTATTGCTTTGTACGTGGTGCTGAGGATTGAACCCAGGGCCTCACGCATGCGAGGCAAGCGCTCTACCACTGAGACACAATCCCAGCCATGTACTTATTCTTATTGCTTTAAATGATATCTATATACATATGGTGACCAAAACTATATTTCCACCCCACATCTCTTTCTGGAGCCCCCACTGCCTAATTTTTTGTCTCCACCTGGGCATTTAGTACATATTTCAAAATTAATATAGTCAATGGTAATTATTTAAAATATTAACATTGTTCTTATCATGTCAGTTATTCTAATATCATTTATGACTTTAGGATGCAGTTACTACTTTTCTCATTTTACATTTGAAAAAACTGAAGTAAGCATTAGATGCTAGTGAACAACTTCACAAAAAGTGTCAGCATTCAGGATTTGAACCCAGGCATGCTGATTCCAGAGCCCACACACTGTGTAGTATGCCACATCACCTTTCATTATCTGTGTATATATCTTTTCTTAGAAGAGAAACCTGTTGAGGAAGAATTCTTCCTTGAGCCATCCCTATAACAATATCATAAATTATACAAATAGGAGTACATAAGAACACCTGAATTTTCTCCTCCTTCCCCATAGCAATCTACTAGACTGTCAAACTAGACTGTTGAGTTTCCTTAAAGGACTTAGTATGGGAAAGTTAGTGTTTATCATGGTATTTGACTTATACCCTCTTTTCAATTAAACCTATACAACTTTAAACAAAAGAAAATAATATGCAATAAAGACCTGAAGTTAGTGATTAATATGGCCAATATTAACTTATGTAGGAGTTGACCTTGTGAGTAGGAGGGAGAAATGAATTCCAGGCAAAGAGAAGAAATTGAGAAACAAAACAAGACAAACACAAAACTCAAAGCGGAAAAGATCTGATGCATGTACAGAATCAGAGGCACCCAGAAATTCAGTACTTCTATGATGCCATAATTCCTTTAAAAAGAAGAGCAATTGAGAAAGGGACCCAAATGTCTCTAGTACCAGAGCTTTCAAAAAAAAGGAGATCACAAATGGTTACATATATCAAATAAAGGCCTGAGTTCTAGCACTTCACATCAGAATCAACAGAGATTTGATACATGTTGAATGGCTAGCCAAAAAGTGTCTGGAATATAATCAGTACTTTAAAAATATCTGTTGCATTGGATCGTCAGTGTTCTTCCCGTTCACTAATTCAACAAATACTTAAGCACTTATTATGTGCTCGGCACTGTGCTACTTACCAGGGAAATGATGTAGAATAAAATTGGCATTATCACTGCATGTAAGCCACTCATTTGTAAAAAGCAGGTAAATAAATAGGCTTTTACAGTATAATGCATTAAGGGAGTAAGGTAAGCGAGAGTACACTGCAGTAAATGTTGAGGCACTTTACAGGAGCTTCTGATATAGACTGTTGGGGTTGAGGGGACACTTCAGGAACCTGAAAAATGAGACCTTAGGTTAATGGATGGGAAAATCATCTGAATGAGAGGTCAGTAGATTTTCTCTGTTGGGAGTAAATACTTTAGGCTTGTGGGTCATATACAATTGCTGTCACAATTAGCTAATTCTGCCCTTGTAGACAAAGTTGTAATAGATGCATAAACTAATGGGCATGCCTTTTTGTGAATAAAACTTTAATTATAAAGACAGGTGGCAACACAAGGTGGATTTTGCTAATTCCTAAAAGGGCCCTATTGATTTAAAACTATTTTTCAGGTAATATGACCCTTTGTTTGAACTAATTTAATGTGGAATACCAATATCTAGTGAGACAAAATTAGAATGGTTTTGGTTGATACTGGGGTGGGAGTAGACTCCTATATTCCAGCACAAGAATTTTCTACTTCCTCTATTTTTTTGTGTGTCCTTCCTTATCTCTTACATGAATAATTGAGGTCAATGAAGTGATTCTTACCGAGATAATCAAACTTGGTAAATTTGATGTTCAAAAACAGTAACCTAGGCCATCTTACCCAGGAAATTCTCAGATACCACTATGAACTGATTTGTGTTCTACCTCCCCCCACAAAATGTTGAAGCCTTAACCCTCAATATGACTATATTTGGAGATAGGGCCTTCATCAAGTTAATTATGGTTTAAGGAAGTCATAAAGGTGGATCAGAAGACACTTCTGCCACCTCCCACCCCATGGACCATAGGAAGACTATGTGAGGACACAGGGAAAGTACAGCCATCTATAAGCCGGGAAGAGAGGGCAAGGAAGAGAATCCAAAAACCTGATGGTATCCTTGGACCTCCAGCCTCTATAACTGTAAGAAAATTAATTTTTGTTGTTTAAACTAGCTAGATTGTGGTGTTTTGTTTTGGAATTCAGAGCATGCGGGGGTCACGGTCCGTCCGGAACCAGCGGGACGAAGAGGCACTCCCTCATTCACCTAGCAGTGGAAGTCAGGAAGAGTTGGAGCTGACTGGCTGCCCATTCCCAGCCCTCCACACAGGACAATCAGACACAGCAGGGAGATCAGTCAGAGCAGGCACTCATTTAATTGTGGAACAAGCATTCAACTTATAGGGCCGTTCAGCCAATCAGAGACAATGCACGTAGCCAGCAGCTGTCCATGTGGCAAGGTACACAAGCTCCCAGAATTCTGTCCACGAGCTGATCACGTGCGTGGAACCAACAGAAAACCAATCACATAGTCCCTCCTTCCTCCATGCCCTTCCCTTTTACACACTTTTCACAATGGCTAGTTGCCATCTTAAAGGAGTAGCATGAAGCTAGCTCCCCACAAAAGCAGACTAAGACAGACACTCCTCAAAAGGAAAGCTGAAGTAAACGCTTTTTTTTTTTTGGTACTGGAGATTGAACTCAGGGGCACTCAACCACTGAGCAACATCCCCAGCCCTATTTTGTGTTTTATGTAGAGACAGGGTCTCACTGAGTTGCTTGATAAAGAAACTGTGGTATATATACACAATGGAATATTACTCAGCAATAAGAGAGAATAAAATTATGGCATTTGCAGGCAAATGGATGGAGTTGGAGAATATCATGCTAAGTGAAGTAAGCCGATCTCAGAAAACCAAATGCCGAATGTACTCATTGATAAGTGGATGCTGATCCATAATGTGGGGAAGGACATGGGAACAATGGTGGATCTCCGTTCACAGGGGTGTAAGGGGGGAGGGGGCATGGGGACAGCA
>PVHX01031416.1:0-14881 GCA_004024805.1 Geosciurus inauris | reverse complement strand
CCACTCCTAGATCTATACCCAGAAGACTTAAAAACAGCGTACTACAGTGCTGCAGCCACTTCAATGTTTATAGCAGCTCAATTCACAATAGCTAAACTGTGGAACCAACCTAGATGCCCTTCGATAGATGACTGGATAAAGAAACTGTGGTATATATACACAATGGAATATTACTCAGCAATAAGAGAAAATCAAATTATGGCATTTGCAGGTCAATGGATGGAGTTGGAGAATATCATGCTAAGTGAAGTAAGCCAATCTCAGAAAACCAAATGCCGAATGTACTCATTGATAAGTGGATACTGATCCATAATGTGGGAAAGGACATGGGAACAAAGGTGGATCTCCGTTCACAGAGGTGTAAGGGGGGAGGGAGCATGGGGACAGCAAGGGTGATGGAATATGATGGTCATAATAACCCTAACTTTATGTATGACTGCATATATGATGTGATTCTGTACAACTTACAACTAGAGAATTGATATGTTATCCTCTATCTATGTACAATGAGTCAATTTACACTGTCAACATGTAAGCCTAAATAAAACAAGAATAAAATTTAAAAAAAAAAAGAATAATAGCAGGCATGGTGGCACATGCCTGTAATTCCAGCACTTTGGGAGGCCGAGACAAGAGAATCGTGAGTTCAAAGCCGGCCTCAGCAAATGGCAAGGCGCTAAGCAACTCAGTGAGACTGTCTCTAAATAAGACAAAATCGGGCTGCGGATGTTGTTCAGTGGTCGAGTACCCCTGAGTTCAATCCCCAGTATCAATAATAATAATAAATCTTGATGAAAAGTTAAAAAAAAAAAGTTTTTTTTTTTTAATTTTCATAAATTTATTTCTTTTTCTGTTATTGCCTTTCCCTTGGGTATTATATTCAGGGAATTATTATTAAATCCAATGACAAAACTCATTTCCTGTTTTCTTCTAATTTTATTACTACTACACATTGGATCTGTTTTAGTTTTATATATGGTATAAGGTAAGGTTTCTATTTCATGTTTCTCTATGTGGATGTCCACTTTTCCAAATGTCATTTGTCAAAAAGACTGTCCTTTCCCCATCATAGAAAGCCAAACCAAAGTCAAGAACTACTTTTCTAGTAGTCCAGTGAGTCAGAAGAATGTTGATAATGGACTGAATTGCTGTTTTTTTAATATATTAGGATAACTTGAGGATAGAGTGACTTGCACACTCCACATACCTTTTTTTCATTGCTAAGGAAAAGTTGGTGGTGAATATAAATTATTAGAACTGTTCTTATTTGCCATCTTCTGAAACTCAACTACAGCAGTGATATTTTCACTTGGACATTTTACATTTTATGTGCCTGCTCATAATCTTACTGAAGGATGGGATGGAAATTTTTGTTGAAAATTATAAGTCTTTATGATAAATTTGCTTCTGAACTATTGCACACAGATGATAAAATCATGCATGGTAAACCTGAATGGATTGTTTCTTATATTTTATGGATATATATGAGTGACATAATAAATATGGAGGAATAATTATAAGCCTATGCCTACAATTTTTAGGATAGTTGAATGTTCTTTTGTGTTTGGATCAAATTGATGCTCATATTTTAAATTCTTCCCAAGAAATAGATTTAGATGTATGATTTGTAAATATCAGATTATGATGGCTGCATTAGAATTTCTCAAGGTATATTTGAAACAACAAAAGGAAAAAAAATCAAAGAAAAACCAAAAACCACAATAGTATAAGCAACAAAAGCCAGCAGACCAATTCATTCAGAATCTCTGAGAGAATAGACCCTGTGAACTTGTAATTTAATAAATTCCTAGAACTATACCAATAATCTGCCAAGTATGGGAAGTACTTATTTAAAGACTAGTACTTGAGAAATTGGAAAAATCTAAATGAATATACATTATTTTCTGGTACTCACCAATATCTTGGTAATAAAATGGATTTGCAAGCAGGAATATAAAAAGGATTTCAACTGTAACAGTAAAGATAAATAGTGACACCATGTCAGAAAATTGTGACTAATTAGAATATTTTAGTAGATAATATGTTGTACGTTCAAGACCCTACACTTCAATGCAAATATATTCACCTCCAAGTTTCCAGGAGTGTTGCCTGCTTGGAATTCACAGCTGAAACTCTTCCCAGAAACTCTCCTCAGTTAAAGGTTGATGACATGCTTAATGTTGTGCTGATTCCTCAAGTACAGTCCACATTCAATAAATGACTAAAGATAAAAGATTCTCACAGTGGGAGTTCATTGCCCAGGCTCCATGTACCACAGTTCAACTTACGGCTATGCCCAATTTTTATTCTGTCATTCCCTCCCAACTATTGGCTCCCAATAGCACTCACTAACTTACTTCCTGCATGCAAGTCTTTCTCTTAATTTTTGTTTCCCAGGCTCCCAGGGAACATAACATAAAAGAATTGGTCCCCTGAGAAGTCCAGTGAAGCAGAATGTAAAACACCATTTTTATTTAAAGCATTCACTAGCCCAGTGTCAAGGAAGACCCCATAGGAAGCACCTGACACGTTTTGGAATTTTTACATTTTTTTAATCACCATTGTTGAGCTGTAATCAGACACACAAATGAGACAGAATACACTGCATAAGCATTGTATCTCAGAGATTTGAGACATTTGGAAACATATAATTTAAAAGATAATGACATTTTATGGCTCTTGCTGAGTGGTATAAATCCTATGTAGAAAAATAGTGAAATGCGATTACTCAATAATACAATGCAAAGGGCAAAATCTTAGCCTTTTTGATTAGCATATGAGGAGACACATTTATTGGCAATTGGGCAAAAATAAGTGAATGTTCGTTTCAGAATTTAACTACAGGATAGTGGAGCTCCAGGTACGTTTGAATTCTCAGTCCATTCATGACATCTATACCAATGTCAAGGTCCTGACTAGGAAGAAGTAGAACCCTGAGATACAGGATAGAGACATCCAAGTAAATGAACTTATAATTTTGGAATTCCCATATTGCAACTTGAACCTCTGGTTCTACAAAGGTATTCCATTTCCCAGCTTTAAAGGGTACCACCATTAAGGCAATACAGAGATTTCTGCACTGGAAGACTATGAAGGTCCTTTCAGCATTTACCTACACCATTGCTTCAGGCCGCCAGAAAAATAACTATAGTCGAGACATGACATCATTTATCCAGGGAAGGTTTGAACATACAAATACATCCAAACCCAATTTTGTAGAAAATTTGAATAAATCAAAAGCACCAGAAAACATTAAAATTTGTATTATCTTCTATAAACAAATAAAATCCATTTGCTCTTTCACCAATTAAATATTTCCACCTCATTTGGAGGGCAGATATTTCTCTCTACTTCCAATAGCACAATATTATCTGAATATTCATTCTTTGTCTTCTTTATTGACAAAGAATTCAAAATAATTGTGTTAAGATAGCTCAGTGCACTTTGAGAAAACAAAGAAAGGATGAAAACAGTAAATTTCAAGCCTAAAAGTTTAACAAGGAGAATAAAATTACATAAAAAAAATAGAGTGAAGAGACACTGCATGGATGGGAGAAAGTATTTGCTAACCATATATCTGATAACAAGTTAATGTCCAAAATATAAAGGAAATTCAAACAATAGTAAGAAAAAAATAACCCAATTTAAATAGTTGACAAATGACTTGAATATACATTTCTGAAAAGAAGATACACAAATATCTTAAAGACATTTGAAAAAATGCTGAATATCACTAATCATCAGGAAAATTAAAACCATAATGAGGTACTGATTCACATAGTTAGAATGGCTATTACCAAAAATAATAAAGACAATAAGTCTTGGCAAGTATTTGGAGAAAAGGAAGACTTGCACACTACTGACCAGAAAGGAAAGTAGTACACTCTTTATGGAAACCATTTTGAAGATCCCTCAAAACAATAAAAGTAGAAGTACAATATAATCCAGCAATACTATTGCTGAGCATATATCCAAAGGTTGTCAAAGAGATTCCTGCACTTCCATGATCACTGTAACAGTACTCACAAGAGCCAAGATATGGAATCCAACTAAGTGTTCATCAATAGATGAAAGGATAAAACAAATGTGCTATATACACAAAATAGAATGCTATTTCTACTTTAAAAATATACCCTATCATTTGAACCTGAAGGACAATATATGTTAAGTGAAATAAGCCAGAAACAGAAACACAAATATTGTACAATGCTACTTACATGTGAAATGTAGAAAAGTCAAAATGATAGAAAAAGAGAGTAAAATGGTAGTTACCAAAGGCTACAAAGTAGGAAAATTGGTGAGACACTTTTCAAAGGATATCACATATCAATTAAATAGTAGGAATAAGTTTAAGAGGTCTATTGTACATTATGGTAACTATAATTAATTACAGTATATTGCATATTGGGAAATTGGTAAAGGAGTAGGATTTCAGTTTTCTTTTAAAAAATTAGTAAGATAAAGCATGTGTTAAATAGCTTTAGTTAGCGCTTCCACAGTATAGACACATGTCAAATCATCATGCCATACACTATATATGTGTGTGTGTGTGTGTGTGTGTGTGTGTGTATTTGTTCTTGTCAAATTAAAAAAAATGAAATGAAGTAGATTAAAAAGTGGGAGAAGAACCTGAATAAACATAAGTCCAAAAGGGATGAACAGTCAATAAAATAATAAAAAGGTATTCAACATCACTAGCAATTAGGGAAATCCCAATTGAAATCACAATGAGATAGCCCTTCACACCTATTAAGATGGCTATAATGAAGCAACAAAGAAACAAAAAGCTATACAACAACAAGTCTTGGCAAGCAAGTGAAGAAATTGGAATGCTTTTGTGTTCCTTGTAGCAATATAAAATGAAAGGGCATGCTCTAGGAAAAATGATATGGTGGCTTCTCAAAAATTAAACACATACTTATCATATGATCTAGCCTTTACATTCCTGGATATATACACAAAAGAAGTATAAATAGAATTCAAACATATTTATAGAGCAGACAATTTTTCATAACAGCTTTAACCTAACCCTAACCCAAATGTCTATTTATAGACAAATGAATAAACAAGTCATGGTATTAATACAATAAGTGAATGTTATTCAATCTCATTAAGGAAGGAAACACTGGCATATGCCCTAACATAGATGATCTTGAAAACAAAATGCTAATTAAAAAGAACCAAAGAGTATAAATATTATATGATTATCCTCATATGATAGGTTTGAAATATATAAGTTCACAGACACTGAAATTTGAATCATGTTCTGCAGAGCCTTGAGTCAAGGAGAATGGAAACATAGGCTTTAACACAAATGGAGTTTCAGTTCAGGAAGATTAAATAGTTCTGGACATGAATGGTGGCTATGTTCACACAATAAAATTTGTGATATTTTTGATATAAGTAAATGATAAATGCCACAGAATTGTACATAATATTCCCTCTTTGTATGTGGTTTTACTTTCAAGTTTCAGTTACCCTTTGTGAACCAGAGTTCAAAAATATTAAATAGAATGTTTCAGAAATAAACAACTGATAAGTTTTAAGTTTCCAAGTATGCACCATTCTAACTAGTATGATGAACTCTTACACTATTTTTCTCTGTCCAGCCTGAACATGATTCATCACTTTGTCCAGTGTATTCTCCCTATAATTGCTACCAGCATGTTAGTCACTTAGTTACCCACTCTGGTTCTTGAATCAACTGTGCAGTATTTCAGTGAATGTGTTAAAGCAACCCTTATTTTACTTAAGGGCTCTATAGCACAAGAGTAGTGATGCAAGGGAGTCAGCAGAACATAAGACATGAAAGGACAGATTAACTTTGCAACTACATAGCATTTAGAAAAAAAAACAGAGGAAAAAACATCATTAATGGGATTCAGCAACAATTTCTTGGTTGACAATCAATGTAGTGAGAAGTCTATCTATGGATATAACTATAATTCATATATCTGTTAAGGGGTTAATAACCACAGTGTAGAAATTACTCCTAAAACTCAACAAAAAATAATCAAATAACAAATTTAAAAATGGGCAAAGAATTTGAATATGCTTTTCTCCTATATGTATATAAGGATAGCCAAAATGCAGATGGAAAGTTGCTTAACTCCACTAATCATCTGAGATAGGCAAACCAAAACCAAAATGATATTACATAACTCTCTTTATATTGGTTCCTATTTTGTAAAGCACAGGAAATAAATGTATTGGTAGGGATCTAGAAACTATTACATTCTCTAATCCATTAATATAGAATATATTAATATTTACTTACATCTTCATTAGCTTATTTCAGCAATAATTTCTAGTTTTCTATGTATGTCTTTCAACCCCTTAGCTAGTATCTCTGTATTTTATTCTTTAATATTCTATTATATTGGAACTCTTGAATACTCTTGGTGAGGTTGTAAAACGGTGTACATGTTATGGAATACAATAGCAGTTGTGCCAAAACACTAAAGAAAGAACTTATTTGTGAAAAAGAAAACCTACTTCTGGGTATGTATCCAAAATAATTGAAAGCAAGTTCTTACAGTGTTATTTTTACACTATATATATAGCATCTCTGAATTCAATAGCCAAGAGGTAGAAGAAAATCAGTGTCCATTGACAAATGAGTGAATAAACAAAATGCCATATACACATACAACACAATATTGTGTACCATTAAAGAATAATGAAATGTTGCTACATGCTACAACATAGATGAATCTTGAGAACATTATGCCAAGGGAAACAGGTCACTCCACAAAAAGACAAATACTGTATGATTCTAATTATATGGGTATCTGAAGTAGTCAAATTTGTAGAAATATAAAATAGTTTTTATATCTGATTGTTCATTCTTAGTTTGTAAAAATACAACTGACTTTTGCATGCTGATTTTGTATCTCAAAACTTTGTTCAGTCTATTTGTTAGTTCTAACAGCTGTGTGTGTAATATTGATAGTATTTTCAACATATAAAAACAAGTCATCTGTGGAGAGAGAAAATTCTACATTTTCCATTCCAATTTTGATGCCTTACTTTCAATATCTTGTCTAATTTCTCTGGATATGACTACAAATATTATTTTGAGTTAGTGACAAAGCACATAGTCTTGCCTTGTTTCTGACCTTACAAATCTGGGGTCTCTAACCATTGAATATGATGTTAGCTGAGAACTTTCCACATATGGCCTTGATTATATTGAGATAGTTTCTATTCCCAGTTTGATGAACGTTGAAAGGGTGTTGAATATTGTTAAATGTATTTTCTGCATTGGTGGAGAAGATGATGTGTTTTTGTCCTTCATTGCTTTTTGTGATTTGTTACATTGATTTTTGTATGTTTTATCACTATTGCATTTCAGAAATAAATTCCTCTTAGTCATGATGTCTATCTTTTGAATGTGTTGTTGAATTTGGTTTTCTAGAATTTTGTGAAGATTTTTGCATTAGTATTGATCAGGAATAATTAATAGTTTTCTTCTAGAGTCTTCATCTGACTTTAATATTAGGGTAATAATGCTCTCAGGGAATTAGCTTGGAAGTACTCTTAACTCCAGTTTTGGAGATGATTTTTAGAAAGATTGGTGTTCATTCTTGTTATATATAAGGTGGAATTTTACAGTAAAGCCTTCTGGTCCATAATTTTTCATTATTGAAAGGATTTTGGTTCCTTATTCAGTCAACTTACTACTTATTCCTTCTGTATTTCTTTATGATTCCCTCTTGGTAGGTTGTGTGTTTCAAGGAACTTATTCATTTTTCCAGCTTATTTAATTATTTGGGCATACAATTGTTCATAGTATTCCCTTATTATCATTTCTATTTCTGTCATCAATCCACTTGTTCATTTGTGATTTTAGTTACTTGAGTTTTCTCTCTTTGTTTTCATAGTTAATATGGCTAAGTGTTTGTAAATTTTGATGACTTAAAAAAACTTTAAATTTTATTGATTTTATATTGTTATTCTTTTATTTTATTAAATTCTGCTTTAAAACTTATTATATTCCACTTCTTCTTAGTTCAGTTCCTTAAGGTTGAAAGTTAGGATTTTACCTGGAGAAATTTCTTCTTTTTTGTGTTTTGTGTGTGTGTGTGTGTGTACACACACACACACACACATATACACACATATCACACATCAGATATATACATATATATATATTTATAGAAAGGGGAGGGAGAGAGAGAGTGAGTTTCCATTTAACATTTTCTTATTTCATTTTTTGACTTCTTGAGACACATGGGTGGTTTTTGCATCTGTCATTCAATTTCCACATATAAAAATTTTCCAGTTTTCCTTTGTTTTGATTTCTTAATACCATTCCATTATCACTGGAGAAGTTAATTTATACAATTATAAACGTTTTGAAATATCTTCAGACTTGCTTTATGGACTAACATATGGCCTATCCTACAGAATGTTCCATGTTCACTTGATCAAAATAAATCTTGATGTTATTGTATGGAGTATTCCTCTATTACTACCTTCATCTTTCATTGAGATTTTTATAGTGACATGTTTTGACCATCTTCTTATTTCCTTTTGAGTACATAATACAGGTTATTTTCCTTAAGGCTACCAATGTGATTATATGTAATATTTTAAAGTCACAATATTCTATTTTAAAATAATGACAAATTCAAATTGCACACAAAACTCTATTACTATGCAGATCCAACCCCAAATTTATGATATTGATGTGACTAAATATACATTTATTTATCATATATACACTGACATATTTATACCTTCTTAGGTTTTAAGCTGAAATATACAAGAAATAAAAGTAAACTTATGTGTTAAATTTACATTAATACAAGATGGCATATTTGTCAATGTTTATCTTACATACTCTATACTTTTATGTTTTGTGGCTTCATGTTACTATCTAGCATTCTTTACTTTCATAAAAAAGGGACTTAATTTACTATTTCTTACTGAACAATCTACTGGTAATGAACTTACTCATAGTTTATCTATTAGAGGAAGTCTTCATTTTTCCTTTATTACTGAAGGACAGTTTTGTCAGATACAGTATTATTGATTAACAGTATTTTTTTATAACACTAAGACTATATCACCTTACACCCTCTGGCATGTAAGATTTCTTTTGAGAAATCCATTAATAATCAATATTATGGAGCTTAATCCTATGTTAATATTCACTTTTGCTGTTTTCAAGATGCTTTTATGGACTTTGACTTTTGATAATGTTTCTTGGTATATGTTTCTTTGTATTTATCACATTTGGAATTGTTTGTGCTTACTGAATTGGGACATCCATTTCCTTCCTCAGAATTGCCAGAGTTTCAACCAGTATTACTTGCAACAAGGTCTTTGTCACTTTCTCTCTCTCTCTTCTTTTTAACTCTCATAATGTATATATTAGTTTACTTGACAACAGTCTAGCAGTTGTTTGGGCTTTATTCATTTTCTTTAATGTTTTTGTACCTCTGATTTGATCATTTCAAATGCACAGTCTTCAAGGTCATTGATTCTTTGCCTAATTAAGACTGATGTTGAACTACTATTATAAATTTTTAACTTGTTATTTTTTACTCCCAGAATTTATTTTGTTCTTATTTCTCTTAGCTTGTATTATTTATTTGTTTATGCACAGTTGTCCTACTACTGCTTATCTATGTCTTCTTTAAGCTCATTAAGTACCTTTCTTCAGTGTTTTTTGCAGTGAATATTTTATTGATTTATAATAATTTATATTTATGGATTTATAGTATGATAATTTAATATGTATATAAAATGTATAGTGATCAACTCAAAGTAATTACCATTTTCATTTTCTTAAACATTTGTCTCTTTTTGCAGGAAACTAAATTTATCTCTGCTAGTTCTTCATATAATATATAATAAATTATTCCAAGCTAGAGCCACCTATTATGTTGCAGAACATTATAACATATTCCTGTATGTAACTGTATTTTGGTACTCATTATTCATTCATTCTCTATTTGCCCTTCCTGCTCACCTTACCATACTCTTTTTTAAAATTTTTTTTAGTTGTTGATAAACCTTTATTTTAGTCATTTATTTATATGTGGTGCTGAGAATCAAACCCAGGACCTCACACATGCAAGGAAAGCACTCTACCACTGAGCCACAACCCTAGTCCCCAAAATCTTTTGACTAATATTGTAATTTCTATTTCTATGAAATAAATATATGTAGCTTACATATATAAGCAATAACATGTGATATTAGTCTTTCTATGTCTCTTATTTCACAAAACATAATGCCCCTCCAGTTCTATCTACATTGCTTCAAATGGCAGGACTTTATTCCTTTTTCTTAATCTATAATATTCCATTTTGTACATATTACTACATTGTCTTTATCCATTCATCCACTGATGGATGCATTACTTAATAATATATCCTATTGTTTTTTTTTACACTTCTTCAAAAGTTATTTTATTGGGCAGGAAAAATGTAAAAAACACCTACTATTTAAACAACACAATTACCAATATTTAAGTACTGAACATGGAAACACTGAAAATACAAATCCACTTATTTATTTGTTTATTTTTTATTCTTATTGGTTCTAATCATATATACATATACAGCAGTATAATGCTCATCGATACATTGTACACAAATGTGGCACAATTTTTCACATCCCTGCTTGTACACAAAGTAGATTCACACCATTTTTGGAATTATACATGTACTTAGGATAATGATGTTCATCTCATTCCATCATATTTCCTCTCCCCATGCTCCTTCTCCTTCCTTCCCTCCATTTTGGCTAATACAAAGTTCCTCTATTCTTCCCTCTATGGGTTAGTGTCCCCTAATCAGAGAAAATATTTGGCCATTATATTTTTGGGATTGGCTTACTTGACTTAGCATGATATTCTCTAATTCCATCCACTTACATGCAAATGACATAATATCATTCTCTTGTATTGCTGAGTAATATTCCATTGTGTATATATACCACAGCTTCTTCATCTATTCATCTCTTGAAGGGAAACTAGATTGGTTCCATAGTTTGGCTATTGTGAATTGTGCTTCAATAAACATTGATGTGGCTGCATCACTGTAGTATGCTGTTTTTAAGTCCTTTGGGTATAGACCGAGGAGTGGGATAGCTGGGTCAAATAGTGATTTGATTCTAAATTCTCTAAGCAATCTCCATACTGCTTTCCAGATTGGTTGTACCAATTTGTGCTCCCATCAGCAACGTATGAGTGTGCCTTTTCCCCCACATCCTTGTCAACACTTATTTTTGTTTGTAGTCTTGATAACAACCATTCTGACTGGCATGTGATGAAATCTTAAAATAGTTTTTTTTTAAATTTATTTTTATTTTTTATAATAGAACATATTTCAAGTCACAGTACACATATTGAGCACAAATTTTCATTTCTTTGGTTGTAAAAAACGTAGAGTCACACCATTTGTGTCTTCATACATGTACCTAGGGTAGTGATATCCATCTCATTCCACCATATTTCCTGCCCCCAAGCCCCCTCTCTTCCCTCCCTCACCTTTGCCCTATCCAATGTTACCCCATTTCTCCCATTTTCCCCACTCCCGCTCACTTTATGAATCTACATCCACTAAGTAGAGAAAACATTCAGCCTTTGGATTTTGGGGATTTGCTTACTTCACTTAGCATGATGTTTTCCAACTCAATCCATTTACCTGCACATGCCATCATTTTATTCTCCTTTAATAAAGAGTAATATTCCATTGTGTATATATACCAGAGTTTCTTTATCCATTCATCTATTGAAGGGCATTTGGGTTGGTTCCACAATTGAGCTATTGTGAATTGTGCTGCTATAAATATTGAAGTGGCTGCATTACTATAATATGCTGTTTTTAAAGTCTTTATAGGCTGAAGAGTGGTATAGCTGGGTCAAATGGTGGTCCCATTCCAAGTTTTTTAAGGAATCTTCATACTGCTTTCCAGATTGGTTGTATCTATTTGCAGTCCCAGAATATCTGAGTGTGCCTATATCCCCACATCCTTGTCAACACTTATTGTTGATTGTATTCTTGATAACTGCCATTCTGACTGGTGTGAGATGAAATCTTAGAGTAGTTTGATTTGTCTTCTCTAATTGCTAGAGATGTGGAACATTTCTTCATATATTTGTTGATTGATTGTATTTATTCTTCTGAGAATTGTATTTTCAGCCCTTAGACCATTTATTAATTGAGTTGTTGGTTTTTTTGCGTGTTAATTTTCTTGAGATCTATACATATCCTGTGATTAGTACTCTGACGTTTGTGTGCAAAAATTTGCTCCCAAAATGTAGGCTCTCTTTTTACCTCATTGATTGTTTCTTTTGCTGAGAAAAAGCTTTTTAGTTTGAATCCACCCCATTTATTGATTCTTGCTTTTATTTCTTTTGCCTTAGGATTCTCGTTAAGGAAGTCGAGGCTAATCCAACATGATGAAGGTTTGGGCCTACTTTTTCTTCTATTAGGCACAGGGCTTCTGGTCTAATTCCTAGGTCCTCGATCCACCTTGAGTTGATTTTTTGTGCATGGTGAGGGATAGGGGTTTAGTCTCATTTTGCTGCATATGGATTTCCAATTTTCCCATCACCATTCTTTGAAGAGGCTATGTTTACTCCAATGTATGTTTTTGGCACCTTTGTCTAGTATGAGATAACTGTATTTATGTGGGTTTGCCTCTGTGTCTTCTATTCTATACCATTGGTCTATATGTCTGTTTTGATGCCAATATCATCCTGTTTTTGTTACTATAGTTTTGTATATTTGAAGGTCTGGTATGATGATGCCTCCTGCTTTACTCTTCTTAGTAAGGATTGCTTTGGCTATTCAGGGTCTTTTATTTTTTCAAATGAACTGTATAATTGCTTTTTCTATTTCTGTAAAGAATGATATTGGGATTTTAATTGGAAATACATTGAAGATATATAGTCCTTTGGGTAGTATGGTCATTTTAACGATACTGACTCTGCCTATCCAAGAGCATAGGAGATCATTCCATCTTCTAAGGTCTTCAATTTCTTTCTTTAGTGTCATGTTGTTTTAATTGTAGAGTTCTTTCACCTCTCTAATTAGATTGATTCCCAAGTATTTTATTTAATTTTTGAGGCTATTGTGAATGGTGTAGTTTTCCTGTTTTCTCTTTCAAAGGATTCATCATTGATGTGTAGAAATGCATTTTATTTATGGGTGTTGATTTTATATCCTGGTACTTTGCTGAATTCATTTATTAATTCTAGAAGTTTTTCTGGTGGAATTTTATCATGTCTTTGGCAAATAATGATAGTTTCAGTTCTTCTTTTCCTATTTGTATCCCTTTAATTTCTTTCATCTGTCTAATTGCTCTGGCTAGAGTTTCAAAGACTATTTTGAATAGAAGTGGTGAAAGAAGCATTCCTGTCTTGATCTAATTTTTAGAAGGAATGCTTCCAACTTTTATCCATTTATGATGATGTTGGCCTTGGGTTTAGCATAGATTGCTTTTACAATGTTGAGGTATGTTCCAACTATCCCTAGTTTTTCTAGTGTTTTAATCATGAAAGGATGCTGTATTTTATCAAATGCTTTATCTGCATCAATTGATAAAATTGTAGGATTCTTATCTTTAATCCTATTGATGTGATAGAGTTTGGTTATTTATTTCCATATGTTGAACCAACTTAGTATCCCTGGAATGAATCCCACTTGATCATGGTGCACTATTTTTTAATATGTCTTTGTATGCAATTTGCCAAAATTTTATTGAGAATTTTTGCATCAATATTCATCAGGGATATTGGTCTGAAATTTTATCTCTTTGATATGTCTCTGTCTGGCTTTGGTATCAGGGTGATACTAGTCTCATAGAATGAATTTGGAAGGGTTCCCTCCTTTTCTACTTCATGGAATCATTTGAGGAGTATTAGAGTTAGTTCTTCTTTGTAGGTCTTGTAGAACTTGACTGAAAATTTGTCTGCTCCTGGGCTTTCCTTGGTTGGTAGGCTTTTGATGGTGTCTTCTATTTCTTTGCATGAAATTGATCTGTTTAAGTTGGGAATGTCCTCCTGGTTCAGTTTGGACAGGTCATATGTCTCTTGGAATTTGTTGGTGTCTTTAGGGTTTTTATTTTACTGGAGTATAAATTTTAAACATAGTTTCTAATTATCCTCTGTATTTCTATAGTGTCTGTTTTGATATTTCCTTTTCATTAAGAATTTTAGTAATTTGGATTTCCTTTCTCTTTTCATTAGGGTGACTAAGTGTTCATCAATTTTTTTCTCAAAGAACCAGCTTTTTGTTTTGTCAATTTTTTGAATCATTTCTTTTGTTTTAATTTCATTGATTTCAGCTCTGATTTTATTTAATTCCTATATTCTATTTCTTTTGGTGTTGGTTTTCACCTCTTTTTCTAGATCTTTGAGATGTAGTGTTAGGTCATTTACTTGTTGACTTTTTCTTCTTTTAATGAATGAGATTAATGCAATGAGCTTTCCTTTTAGCAATGCCTTCATAGTGTCCCAGAGATTTTGATATGTTGTATCAGAGTTCTCATTTACTTCTAAGAATGTTCTATCTCTTCCCTTATGTCTTCTGCTATCCATATGTCATTGAATAGAATATTATTGAGTCTCCAGGTGTTGGAGTAGCTTCAATTTTTCAAATCTGTCATTAATTTCTAATTTAATTCCATTATGGCCTGATAGAATGCAGGGTAGTATCTTTATATTTTTTGTATTAGCTAAGACTAGCTTTGTGGCAAAGCATATAATTTATTTTGGAGAAAGATCCATGTGCTGCTGAGAAAAAAAGTGTATTTGCTTGTTGAAGTATGGAATATTCTATATATGTCTTTTAAGTCTAGATTATTGTTTTATTGAGTTCTGCAATTTCTTTTTCTTTTTCTTTTTCTTTCTTTTTTTTTT